>JAPYZR010001015.1:0-35179 GCA_030522945.1 Trichopria nigra
TGCGGGAATAATTGAGTTTCGCACTAGTGCGGGAATGGGCTGTTTTGCGCACGCGTTTCAGTGCGCAAAATCGAATTTTGCGCACGGAGTTAGGAAAAATTACATTTCTATAAGAGTTACACATTTTTCACATCCGAGTTATTTAACATAAGTATTATTAGCGAAAGATAATCATAATAATAGATTTAAGAACAATCAAGAATTGTATTTTTATTCTTAAAATTCGATGCGACGATAATTGCAACGTTATGTTCTTCGCAATCTCGCGTTGCATCTAACAGGATACGTATAGTCAGTAACGTAATATATGTGTATATATATCTATTCACAAACGATAATTAAATGTTGATGCATAATGCAGTTCTAATTTTAATTTATTAGCGATGTTTGTGTACGAAAATGCAGTCGAAATACGCGGCACGATCAATAAGTTTATAACTTTATATATATAGGCCCGTCTATGAACTATTATCATTATTAGTATATAATTATTCCGGTTAGTAATTATTCAAAGTGCAAAAGCACGAAATACTAATAATGAATTTAAAACAATACGAAACTTAATAAAGTTCAGTGCTATATGTACCGTCGGGCTGCGTAAATACGATATTCATAATAAATGCGTCATTGCTATTCGTTTGTTGAAAGTGGTTTCGTCATTGTTTGTTATAATGTTTAGAATTCATAAAAATATTATGATTAATATTTATTGAAATATTTATTAATATTAATCATGATATATATATATATATCTTGTATACATTAAATCATTCGTATTCGAATTTGACTTACCTTCTTTGTACTGGATGACATTTTCATGTCTTGGAGTGATGACCATACATCGAAAACACTCCTCGTTACTGCAAACAAAGAAAAATGCCAATTGAAGTAGCTTGAAGATGACGAACGAACTTCATTCTTGTACAAATATCATCAAGCGCGAAATTAAAAAAAAAGGAAAGAAAAAATACTAAATAATATTTGTTAAAACTCTTTTGATAGCCATCAATAGGAAATGTAGACAACACATAAATATACAGTTATAAATAAGTTTAATAAAAATTTCAAAATTCAAAAACGTAAAAATGTGAAAGGCCAAAGAGTATAATCAATTATAAAAAGTAAGATCCGATTATCCATAAATTATAATATATAATGTTAAGAGGTATTTTATATATAATGTAGAAATTTTACATTATTTTTAAGATCGTAAATTCTAAATTGCGACAAAAAGTTCAAATTGTACTTCATTGTCTTACCAAGTGCAACGATGTGCAGAGAATAATTATTTATCTTCACTTTTCAACAATGCAATCTTCTAATTGCTATTCACAAACACGATTTTTTTACGAAATTCAAAATTATGTCGAAGTAAATTCGTCTAATCAAACATCGCGTATATTCGTAATATTCGATTATATTAATTTTATTGTAATGACAGCAATAAGATCTATCTATTATGGTTGCCGATACGACATTCAAAATGGCGGCAGAATTTCTAATCGTAATTTAAAATTTTAAATGGCGACGTTTAAAAAAGTGACTTTAAAGCAAACTTTAGGATTGTGACAAATTTAAATCTGCCTTCATTTTCATAATTGCATGCAATCAACGAATTGGTATCAATGTACTCACTGTAGTGCAACGACGTAGACGTCATTATCTTTCTCAATGCACGTCCTGTTACCAATAGAGGTTGAATTTATGACAACAGGCGCTACTTCGCCGTTTTGGAACCATCTTCCTTCCCATTCTGGGGGAAATGTGCATCCGCCTGCAATAAAAGAAAGGAAAATTATTTAATGCTCGTATTTATAAAAATAATTAGCATTTGATCCTTATAATTATAATACACATATATATAATAAATTATCAGCACACATCTACATTTCATATATATAAATATAGATTTCTTTGATGTCCTAAACTTAAAATCGCGCAAGTATGATCTAAAAATGCCCGCGGGCCGTGAAAATGAATTGACGTATATTCGCAAAATGTGTACACGTGGCGCCCACGCCTTACTTGAGTTGTAAACTTAAATAAATGTTGATGTTAAAGTTTAACAGAAATAAAAGCACCAAGTTCTGCCTTTGTGCCAAACGATCAAAGCCGCCGAAGAAGCTTTTCTTCGACTAAACTCAAAGGCGTGCACTCGAGCTTCGAATATGGCGAGCATCGGAGGATTTTTGGCAAAGAGTCAAAGTATAATGAGTAATAACTGACTCGTTGCTCCGTGAGCGAAGACTTGGACCAATTTTCGAGTGCCCTACACTACGGGAATGCCGACGAATGCAAGAGCCACGAGAGCCGATAATAATGATAAAAAATTTTAACATCTGCGGATACCATATTGTTTCGCTGTCAAATCAATATGGCGACAATATTTCGTAATGAAGTACACTCTAAATAGGAAAATACTAAAGTGATCGAAAGACAGAGCAGGTAGTAATTAAGACATTTCTTCACGGAAAATAAAGTATTGTTAGAGGAACCGCATACTGTGGGTTTGTATCAATCGTGGAAAATGATCGCGTCAAATAAAGAGAATGATTGGATTAACAAGCAGTGTGTTTGGCTCAACAATACTTTATTCCGTGTTCTGTATTAATTCCCAATTAGCACTATGGACGTGCATTCGACGTGCACACATCTACGAATAATGGACATCTGAACTCTCGCAATGTACGTCCAGTTTTTCTCCATTGGAAAACCTTATTTGTTTACGTCCATTGTTTAGATCTACCATATCGTTTACGATAGTCATTCAATTCCAATCATTTGTGTCATCCCACTTCAAGCATTGTATACATTGTTTTAAATTTACATCAATTATACATTCCATTATTCGTTTTCCGTCAGTCTCTCCGCTCCACTTCTTTCGTTCATTTATTCAAATCTTTCGTATTTTCCTTTGTTTACCTAAATATTCCTTTATTCATATGCATTAGTCTCATTTCTTTCTTTCGTTTCCTTCGTGCCATTCTGCGCGCCTTTTTTATTCGATTCGAGCGTCGTTTCAGTTTCATATTTCCTCCAGTTTCGCATTTCTTCCATATAGTATCGCATTATGTCATTCATCCATTCGTTTCACATTTTTCATCCAACAAGCGTCCAAACGTGACGGATCACTACATTCCTTATTATACTATACCCAGTCCCATTATCAAAACATCCCAGTGTCTCCGCCGCAGCACGCGCGGGTTAAAAAGCCCGTCGCGAAAAATCCGCCCGATCCCATCATCGCGATTCGATCCGGCTCGTCAACACGGGGCCAAAATAAAGAAATCCGTTAATTGTCCATCGCCCGAATGTTTTTTCCAGGCACGATTTGTATGCCTACACATATATATATAGCGAGTGGCTATTGCAAGCCATATATACAGGGCGTATGCACACGGGGAGGACAATGGCGTTAATTGGAAGACAACGTCGCGTAGGCGAACCATTCGTATACATACGCGACGCACGCACATAATACGTGTGTATGTGCATGTATGTGTGCTTATGCGTATCGTCGACCCGGGTGGATGGCGATCCCATCCCCGTAGACAGCCCCCGAGGCCGACGATCCTCCGTGGGAAACGAGCGTCCTGTTCGACATCGCCTTGGGGCCCCCTTCAGTGTATAGTTTCCAGTTTCCACCCCCGAGTCGCATATATATGCCATACGACGAGGACAGTAATAAACGTCGGTGCTTCTCTCTCTCTCTCATTCTCTCATTTGTTCATTAAGGTATTCGCTTACAAAATATTTTAAAGAAAGATAATCCGTAATTTTTGCTCTGTTCCCTGACGGTAAGTAAATATACAACAAAATCGAGAACAAACGGTATCTAAAAGGCTGGCAGCCGTTGCATTAAGGCAACATTCGACTGTGTACATATATAGACGACGGCGATTTTATGCGGGCATTAATGCCCCGATACGTTACCGACGACGATACCGCGTACCTGTAATTGCTTGTGAGCGTGATTATCGTTATTGCGATTATTGTTATAATTATCAATTCCGGTATTAGAGGGGTTGGATTTATCAAACGACGATAATTACGAGCGGTGCTCGGCGTGCGCGATTCGCATGTTAATTGTTTTTTGAGATTATGTTAGCAAGAAATTTAACCCTGTTAAAGAAGATTAATTTCTGAAAAAAAGAATTTTATTCAGAGTTTTAGGTCATTTTTTGAGTATAAAAAAATGTTTAGGGTTTGAGGTTATTTTTAGGTTTGAAGGTAATTTTTAAATGTTTCGTTATTTATTATTATTGTTATTTATTTGGATTAGAATTTTTAAGGAAAAATCTTGCGCAATAAAATATGATTTTAATATGGTCATTTATTAAGAGATTTAAGAAAAAAAGAAACTAGACAGAAAAATGTTTAGGAGCGCAGCCCACCCAAAATCGGGAGAATGTGTAAAGGTCGAAAATAATTTTATTATATATAATCCACAAATTTTCACAATGATAAAATAAAGCAAGATCAATTAGAAAAAAAAAACAGAATTTTTCTTCGTTATAATCTAGATTTTTAATCATAATTTAATCATCTAATTATTTTGTAAGGAGCATACCCCTCCCGTTTTTTGATGATCCTTGCTCCCAATCTTTTTCCGTGTATACATATATGCACAGAAATGGTGTATATATAATATACATTCTATTACATGAATGCATATATTCATGCTTAAATAAATCACATTTATGATCATTTCACAGTTGTAATTTTTTTATCGAAACATCAATTTATGTCATTCTTAAAACGTGAATATAAAGATCGACGTTTATGATTTATTAATAAGTCCGTCGGATTGATATTATATATAAATTTAAGTTCATAATGCCATTATAAATGCCTGAATCCCGACTGGTTTTAATGAAGAATTTGATAGTAAAGACAGATATTTACGACTGAGTATTAAAAGAAGAATATTTGTAAACGCTCTTAGTATAATAGCGCCGTGAATATTTTAAATCGAGGACTGACGTTCGCATAATTCGATGTCCAATTTTACAAACAGGATTAAAACGGCTGGTAGGATTCTGACGTTTTACCTACACTGTTAGAAATGTTCGGAAAATTCCGACATTTTTCAGTTACCACCGGAACTTAATATTACAAAATCAGGTTGCTGAATACAACATTCATCAGTAACATTTTTAGTAATTGTACTAAATTTTTCTTAAAATTACGAAACATAATCGCAAATTTACGATCGGTTTCTAAAAATTTCTAAAATGTAACGAAACTTTGAGGACCAGTCACGGAATCAGGTGCGCATTACGAATTGCGCAGTCATTGTTACCGCAAAACACAACATGCCTATATGTTAAGGGCCTTGACCTAGGCCGAAAATTTTATATACTTACAACATATATTGATATTATTGTTTATTATTGTTTTGGGGTCATTGTCCCAAATAATACGTACAGTGACCGTTACGCTTTCAATTTTGAACTTTATTATACAAAATACGGTCATCATTTATTAATAATTATGCCTATATATGTTTCTGTTTATGTTTCATAAAATTCTGAAACAGTAACCGTATAAAACTTCTGTCACATTTACGGAAGCTTTTTTTTAATTTTCGGAGATTTCTGTCAATCTCAATCAATTTTCGCCATGTTTAAAATTTACAGTTGCCTGTGAAAATTTTGTCTACAATTATTTATGTCCTTTTAAACTGTCCTTTACTACTTGCTTACTAATTTAATTTTTGTAATCTCATTAATTGAATTTCCAACAGTAATCATCATAAATTTTTATTAAATAATAATTTTCCTTTTTATTTATTTATATGTATTTATTGTTAATCATTTTTATAACCCGCGGAAAAAAGTATTATTGGAACAATTATTTTATATAGTTGACACATCCATATAGTATGGTTGCTCCAACAAAACATTTTTTTTCGATGTTTGACGAGTACAAAATATCTCTTTTTTTTTACACTGGGGAAGTGTATAAGAGAAACAATATCGCTTTGAATGTAAACAAATTATAGTTTTTTTTTTGTTTTTATCAAACTTGTGATTATTGCAAACTTTTGTAATCTATGTTTTTCTTAATCCATAATTATATTCTATATTTTTCTTTCTCATTTATTATTGTAGACGACTTTTATCAACTATTTTTGTTTCTGGGAATAATATTTTTTTATATTGACTTTACTATTAGTACTATGTCGACTATTTTCTATATTTATGATTTTTGTTTAGAAATTGTTGGTTTCAGAATTTTTCAATACTTTTCCTACTTTTTTTCAGATATTATTTTTAATTTAAGATCATTTGACAATTTTTCTTGACTACTTGTTCCTTCATTTTTGGGTCGATTATAATTGTCTTTTTAAAACATTTTCATTTATATATATATGTCATATTTACGTAAAGCAATTGTAGCAAAATAAATTATTTTAGTTAAATTCAATATAAAATGTGATTTAAGAAAATAATTGAATTGCGGTTACTTTACCCTAGTAGAAAATAAGACCAGTTTATGGCCATTTTTTCTGGACTCTATTACTTGTAACATAGAAGCCAGAAATATTGGGCAGAAACTGGTGTCATTTTGTACTAGGGTAAATACAATAATATGAAACAAAGCATTTGGTTCATACGACCAAATATTCAATTGACCGAATAGCAACGCATTTTTTGGGTTGATTTAATCGAATTGAATCAATGCATTCATTATTTCTGAGTGTGTAATAATATATTTGAGGAATGTCTTTAAAAAATGATTTAATTAGTACATTTTTTGACGAGTCGATCTTACGATTTCATGGAAAATAATTAATAATCCTCACTACTTGCTAAAGTTAAAAAAAATAAGAAATTACGATTTGATATTTAATTGGACGTGTAACTACATCGTTACACTTGTAACTGTTTCCAAAGGATGAAAATACATACATGAATGGAGACGATACACGAGTCGGAGACTTCCTATATAATGAGGCGTTGTATACGCGGAGATTCGAATTAACGCGTGGACCACACTTAGTATTATTATCTCTCTGTGTCGAAGAAATGATTAGCCAGGAATTAGGATACGCCGTCGAATTAATTTTCCGACGATCGAGAGTGCCGCGACATTGAAAAAAAATGGCGGCGTAAAACGATAAAATTCCGTCGTCGACGTCGGATCAACCAATTAGCGCCCGTGAGAGTTATTTATCGTGTCGCTCTCGAGCCGGCCAATTATTTCTCAGATGAGAATATCTCGGAATGGTCGGATTATCGGCTTTTCCCGTCTCTGTTCTCGTCGCTGAGATTTAATTTCGGTGCCTCGTAAATTGAGAATTCTTTTGCGCAATTCCACTAATGCCAAATAATCGTCGATCACTATTAAATCGTAAATTCGATTTTGGAAGATCGAACGGGCAAAAATGAACGTTCAAACGATTAATAAATTTTTTTCACTTTCCGAATGCTACTCTTGTATTTATTGACGAGTCGGAGTAATTTATAGACTATCGGGGGGTGTAGATATCGTTAATTCGACGCGAATAAATGTGAAGCACACGTTGGGCGCTCTTTATAACGAATTCTCCCATATAATGGTTTGATGTGGTTTGAGTACAGCTTGTGATTGTCCATGATCACATTTGAAGGACTTTTGGCGAAAATAATGTGGGGTACAGTTTTTTTAATGATTTTTAAGGGTTTAGAAATAAAATAAAGTTATTACTAAAATGTAATGAATGGAGAAGAGGAGAAACATTTTTTAAATTCAAGAAAATGTTAGTATAAAAAATTATAAAACTTAAAAATAGGAGAAATGAATGAAATAAAATATCTCGACACAAAGGAATTCAAAGAAGGAAGAAATTCCGGAAGTGTGCGATTAACGGGCAGAAATCAATTGCGGTAAAAATTAGATTTACGCAAGGTTGTCGTTGAGGCGAATAAGCGGCATGACTTTAAGAAAACCAAAATTACCCGGGCGTGCCTCGCTTCTTCGTCAATTTCGGATTGGCTTCTTTTATTGCGCCCCTATGCGAAGGGTGGCGAATCACGTCTAGGTTCGCGGGGCTTTAAATTAAATTTCACCACGGGTAAAGAAAACTCACCGAGATTTCAGGGGTGAGCCCAGAGAGTAACCCTCGGCGCGATATTCGCGGCGAGGATATATCGCACCCTAGCCCGATTATATTGACATAAATATAAGCTAATAATAAATATCCTCGAAAAGATGGCGAATCGAACTTTGGAAGCGACAATTGCGAATGTGTCAAGAAATATTTTTTTTCTTTTTTTTTTTTATTCTCATTTCGTTTCTTTACTTTATTCGCTTGATTCGACTCGCTCGATATTCGTTCACTTTGTCTATTTCAACTCTTTTCACTGGTGTATCTTCTTCATTTTCATCGTTTGCTTCATTAATTTCCTTTTCATCGTCAAATTTTTTCATCTTCATCCGCTTAATTGCGGTTATCGTTTACTTTCAATTTTGTTTGCTTCATTTATTGTTTGGTTCACTTAATTGCCTTCCTTTTATTCGATCGCTATACATTCTCTTAGCATGCATACACTTTGTTTTATGAGATTCATTCGTTTGCTTCCATTAAAACATATACTTCCATTCGTTTCTTCAAAGTCGTCCATATCGACCACTTTTTCAATTCAATCACTTCGTAAGCCTTGTTTAGTGAATATTCACTTTTATTTCCTGTTACTTCATTCGCTTCAGTTGAGATATTCGCTTCAACTGCACCCTTTTGTTTTTTCTTTTTATTTCGAGGACTTTATTATTTGCTTCATTTACTTCGTTTACTTTATTTGCTATCATTTACTTTACCTACATCATTACTTCATTATAAGCTTCATTCATTACATTTATTCACTTTATTCGACACATTCATTGTTATTATTTCACTCCATTTTCTTCATTAATTTTGTTCATTTCATTTGCTTCACGCACTTCGACTACAGTGTTTACGATGTGTTTCATTATATTTTTTCTGTAGCTTCATGCATTGTATTTATCCGCTTTGTCAACTTTTGTTCTCATTCGCTTCGTTTATCTCAATAGCTTCATTCGTATCATTTACTTCATGCGGTTCATTTTTTCGCACTTCATTTGCTTCATCAATTTTTTTCACTTCATTCGTTCCATCCGCATCGTTGACTTTATCCATTTTGTTCATCTCGCTCATTCATAGAGTATACACTGTTCATGATATCGTACTTGATTGCATTTTTTTGCTTCATTCACTTCACCAACTTTGTTTGCTTTGAATTACGTCACTCATTTCACTGTTTTTGTCTCGTCCTTTTTCGTGACGTTTCACATTCCACTTTGTTCCTTCAATTTATCACGTCATGCCTTTACTTTCAGAAGCACGCCATATCTCTAAATGAACATTTCACGAAACTCAACGAGATCCTTCATAATTGAAACGTTAATAACACCCTGTCGCTGGTGCTGATTTGTCATAAGAGAATGTTACGCAATGCGTCAACGTTTTCGTCGGTCGGCCGACCGACGAGCGTCGGGTTGTCGGGGAAATTCTTAAATTGGTAGCGCGCGCGGGTTGAATGGTCAATTTGCAGCAGTGAAGCCCCCAAGTGCCCTCGCTCTCGTCGTTGGCGGTTTTGGAATGCACCCGCAAAATAGGCACAATTAACCGCGCGTATCGCCGCTCCTGGCCGAATCCGTCAAATAACCAAATTACACCAAGCGCGATGCCGCGTGCGGCGTGGATCGCTTGCAAACACGCGGCTCGCTGCTAACGTACACGTCGCATAATGCTCTGTAGCCAATCAGCTTTTATTCACACTGAAATCACGAGATTATGGTCACGTGCCACGCTGCGCGAATCGCGGCTCCGGCTCTGTTGCTTCAAAGGCCTCGTGTAGCCCGCAGTCACGAAAATCAACGTTGCTAACAACGCCTGTATACTTTATTCCATATTGTTTATATAAATTATCGTTGAGTGGTACTGCAGAAACAGTGGAACGAATGAATCGAACTCATAATCGAAACTTATTAATGGCATCGAGTTGACATTTGTTTTAGTTTCATTGCCTTATTTGTTTTAGAGCTTCGTTTTGCTTCGTTTTTTCTATTGTTTTAATGCTTCATTTGTTTTAACGCTTCGTTTGTTTCGTTGCTTCATGTGCTACATTACTTCATTTGCATCTTTGCTTCGTTTGTTTAAGTGTTTCGTTTTCTTCGCTGATTCACTTGTTTACTTCATTCGTTTCATTGCTTCATTCGTTTCAATTATCTGTTTCTTTAATTTCTTCATTTTGTTAGTGTTTCATTGGTTTCATTGCATCATTTGTTTTAGTGATTCGTCTGTATAATTGCTTCATTTGTTTCAGGGCTTCGTCAGTTTAATTCTTTCATTCATTTTAATGCTTCCGTTTTTTTAGTGCTTAGTACGATTCGCTACTCCATTTGTTTTCGTGGCTCATTTGTTTCATTGCTTCATTTGTTTTAGTGATTCGTCTGTATAATTGCTTGATTTGTTTTAGGGCTTCGTCTCTTCAATTTTTTCTGCATTCATTTCATTGCTTCTGTTGGATTAGTGCTTTATACGCTTCACAACTTTATTTGTTGTAGTGGTTCATTTGTTTCATTGCTTCAATTGTTTTAGTGATTCGTCTGTATAATTGCTTCATTTGTTTAATTTTTTCCATTAATTTCATTGCTTCTGTTGTATTAGGGCTTAGTACACTTCACTACTTCATTTATTTTAGTGGTTCATTTGTTTCATTGCTTCATTTGTTTTAGGGCTTCGTCTGTTTAATTTTTTCCATTAATTTCATTGCTTTTCTTGTATTAGGGCTTAATGCACTTCACTACTTCATTTGTTTTATTGGTTCATTTGTTTCATTGCTTCATTTGTTTTAGAGCTTCGTCTGTTTAATTTTTTCCATTCATTTCATTGCTTCTGTTGTATTACAGCTTAGTACGCTTCATTGCTTTATTTGTTTTAGTGCTTCCTTTGTATCATTACTTTAGTATTTGTGTATACAGCTTCGTTTGTTTTTAATTGCTGTTAGGTTTTTATTTCATTCTTTCCACTTTTTCCATATGATATATTCTTGTAGTTATCTTCAGTGTTTCATTCATATTGTTTTCTTGACAATCCTAGCATTTATTTCATTTGCCACATAAATTTTCTTTGCATTTTTATCATTATTTCTATTTCTTTTTATTATTTGCATTATTAGCTTCAAAATGGTTTGGTTCATTTTTTATCGCTTCGTTTACTTTACAATTTTTTGGCTAACGGAGATTTTTGTTTTGTATTTGTTTCAATTGCTTCATTATCTTCCCGTATACTATATTTGCTTATTTATTTATCATTGAATTTATTAATTGCATAGTAATTAATACATTAATACATCATTGTATCACTTTATCTATCATTTCATTATATAATTTGTTTCCTTGTTTCCTTTTCCACAATTTCTTTTAATTGCATCGTTTGTTTCGTTGTTTCCGTCATTTCAATTGTTTCGAATTTTTTTTTTGCTTTTATGAAAGTAATTTGTTAAATTTATGTGGTTTGTTCAGCTGTGTAATTGGTTCCCTTTTCGCGTTTAATGGCACACTTTCATTCGTTTATTTTTTTAATGCGCACTTCATTTCGTCTATTTCTGACAGATAGATCTAACAGATAATTTCTTTGTTACTATAGAGTATTTTGTTTTCTTCTGATCCAGACATTAGCTTCATCTGGATGAAGTAATTATTTCCCACTAGCGCTTTTGTTTCGCTTGTTCTGTACATGTAATTGGCTTTGTCGCGATAATAACAATCAAAGTGAATGGGTTTTGTTTTCAATTAAAAATGATTGGAACGTTCAATAACAAATGATTTATTCATTCAATTAAATTCAAACATTAAATTTAAATAAACTAAAAAGATGTAGAAAACAGTAGTAAATGAAACAATCGTAAAATAGAAAACGACACATCGACATTAAACGCATGAAACATCAATCTCACGGTATTAGAAAAATGCAGTATACATTTTTGTTATCGAAGAAGGTCGAGGGCCAACATTAAAAGTCGCGAACGAGCATCGTTGCTATACGGTCTTGTTGTTCACGTGTCTCACGAGTTATAAAGGAGGTAGATTTAGTGCGCATTTATTGGCTCTTGGAACAAAGGGTGGTCCAGAAGCGGAAGGCATCGGAGTGACCGGCGGGCATCTGCTTTGGACATTCGGCGTAATTGCATTTACGAGCACAAACGGGCCGCCGCGGGTAAACGCGTGGCTTTACGCACGCCTCTAGGATTTAGCCACGCAGTGCGTCGCTTCTATCGTCAAACGGATCGTAAAAAGACCGATCTTCCCATTTTTCTACCTTAAGAAAATTCGCTGGGGAGTCAATTACTGGTTACGATGTTCTTTTATCCTGAAATTACGCTTTTCATGGGATCTTTCACGGGGCTTGTATATTGAGTTAACTTGAGCGAATTAACGAAATTAACAAGTGGTTATATTCGATTACTACATTTTGATCTGTGATGAATCGTAACGAATTGCATAGACAAAAGAGGCAAATGAAAGAACAATACAAATGAAACTTCTGATTATGAATGAAACCAATGAAACACTAAAAAAATGAAGAAATTAAAGAAACAAAGAACTGAAACGAATGAAGCAATGAAGCGCATAAATAAGTGAATCAGAGAAGAAAACGAAGCACTTAAACAAATGAAGTTTCCTACTTTCGATCTATTGTTCCTATTGTTTTCAATGTTAACTTCGTTAGATTCATTGTTTGTAACAATTAAAAAAAAAAAGAACCAAATGAAGTCAACATTGGAAGTTATACAAACTATAAACCGAAACTAGGAAATAAACAAAACAATGAATGAAGGAGTGTATATTGTTACATACAATCTAATCAGAATTTCATTTGTCCTTTCGTTTACCTTTTTTGTTTTAGTGCTTCGTCCGCTTTATTTATCTTTATTGTTTTTATTGTTTTATTTTGTTTTTTATTGTTTACATTGTTTTGTTTGTTCTATTATTTTCTTTATTCATTTGATCGCCTTTTTTATTTTACTGCTTAATTTGCTTAATTTGCTTCATTTGCTTCATGTGTATCCTGACTTTATTGTTTCGTTTATTTCTTATTTACAATAACTTTATTTCGATCATTCTATTTTTCAATGGCTTCTATTTGTTTCATTTAAGCAATTTTTATTAATAGCTTCATTGTTGACTTAATTTAAAGCTTCGTTTGTTTGACATACTTCAGTAGCTTCAAGTGCACTATTTTCTTTCTTTATTGTATTTATTTTTATTGTTAGCTTCGTAATCTTCGTGTGTATATCAGTTGTTTTACTTTTTTCATTGGGTCACTTCTTTCTTTGCTTATTGTTTAGTTACCTGCATTAAGGTTACATTTTTTGATTTGTTTTGTTTCGGACGTTAGCTTCACTTGCTTTGTTTTTTTATTGTGCATTCTCTTGTTTTGTTTGTAACGATAGTTTCACGTATTTTTTATGCTTCAACTGTTTCACTTGCATCCTTTCATCTTTATTTGTTGTTTGAATTATGCTATTATTCCTGTTTCTTAATTTAATTGTTTGCATTGTTTAATTGATTCTCTTGTGTAATTGCATTATTTGTTTGAGTGATTTTTTTTTTTTAAATTCTTATATTATACCCTAAACGCGTGTTTATCTATCAAATGTACGATTGATCTATTGTAGATCATGACAATTAGTAATAAAAGAAAAAAGAAACGAAATTTCCACCGAACATTACAGCGAACAACCGAAAATACATTTAGTGCGCAAAATAATATGTTCTCACCGAGAACAATAACCGTGGAAGAGATGAAAATTTCGCAGTTTCCAACGGGAATTCACCATTGCCGAACGTGCTGTTTTTCGCGTGTAATACAAATTGAATTTTGAGCCGAACCCCACCCATTACGCAGGTCCCGAATACCGTATACCCTTGAACCGGTGAATTTCCCCGCTCTAATTTATTAGTTTCCAGCCAACCGTGGCGCCGGAGCCCGATATAATGTCACCCGATCACGCACAGCGACGGGGCGGAAGTGACGAATCGATTTTCATCCCCTGCGAAAATGGGCCGGCATGCGGGGGCGATTTCCGACTCGCCTCACTGCTGGCGTGAATATTTTTTTTTTCCCGTTTCTCTCCAAAATTCGTGCGTACACATTTTGAATAAAACGACCAGAGGGCCTTCAAAAAAAAAAAGAAAAAAAAATCGTAGCCAACTTGCCTAGCGGAACGCACCAACGGAAGCAGCCGTCGGGTAAGTTCTCTTGCGTTTCGCGCGGTTCCGCACACCCTATACGATGAATTCCGGTGGATTTTCGGGCGACACGTGCTCTTAAGTGGCCACTTCCTATAAACGTGCATTGCGTACGCATCTACCTTCGCCGTTCCGTCATAAACTACGTCTCGTGAGGAATTTTGACCCACAATTTTTAAAAAAATATTTTTTTGCAGATATTACAATTAACCACATGTTACGACGATGTTGTAATAACGCTTTGAATTAAGATGGTAGAAATTTGAAATAATTTTTTTTTCTACGTCTATTTCGATAAGCATAATCGATGATCAAATTTGATGATTCGAAGCTGCGAAAATTAACAATTAAAATACTTAGGATTTCACGATTGAAATTCGGAGTATTAAACTCAAAGAATTGAATTCAATGATTCGAATTCAGCGATTTCAAAGTAACGAATCGAATTCAACGAGTTAGATAAAATCAAAATCAAATAAAACAATTCGAATGATAAGAATTAAATTCGATAATTTAAATTCAACATCAAATTCTCAAAAATATTTGAAAAGTCTGAGGATAAAATTTACATCAGGCTTAGAATCCAAACAATTATAAATTCGATTTTTCTTATTCGCAGAATCGATAAACGTTTACAAATGATAAACGTTGATAAACGTTTACAAATGAAATTCGTAGAATCAGATTCAACGATATGTATTCGATAATTCGAATTCTTCGATTTTAAAGTAACGGAATCGCACATTACAATTTGAATTAAACGAATTAAATTCGGTAACTCAAACTTAATACAAACTTGACAAGAGTTAAGACAATTTATATGTTAAGGATCGAATTCAAAAGTTTCCATGTAATTATGGTTTTTATTCGACGATTCGAATTCAACTATTGAACTTACAAGAATAACTAATTTGAATATTTAACGTACGAATTTCAAGAATCGAATTCGTCGATTCTACTTCAGCGAATCAGCAATTTTAATTCAACATTTCGAATTCAATTTAAGAATGCTATTTCAGGAAATTGAAATCAACCTCAAATAAAATAACTTAAAAAAGAAGAATATATATTAATTGGTTTACCGAAAAAGTCAGTTACTTTTCGAACAAGGACGATATAATAATTTATTCCTATTATTTCCGCAAACATGTGGCTCCGATACAATAGTTTTCATGCAAAACTAAGTTAGTAACTTTTCATAACGTACGTTTGCAATTTCAGGTAAAGGTTAGCGTAACATGTCACAAGCACATAAATTGTAATTGTAAACAGCGCTATTAAACACGTAAACGCATTACACGAATTTGCGGTTGAATCTGCTACATACGATCTCTAATACTCGCTGACTGCAAAATTGCGGCGTCGACAATGAGATTCACTGGCTGGAATTACTATGTAAAATCCGGGTATAAGAGTTGAAAGCTAATATTGAATACAATTTCAAACGTATTTCAGTTAGATTTTTAGTGGAAAAATGTAATATTTTTTTTTAATCGTTTTTTTTCCCCAAGTAAAATCTTCATTATTTAAAATTATGTAAAGTTAGTTTGAATGTCAGGCTCATTTTTATTAAATATGATTTTAATTAAATGTAAGGTCTTCTTACTGAAAGCAGTTTTAACTGACGAATTAAGTCCATATTTATATACGTGGTTATCGTTTGTAAAATATGAAGTTACTTTTTTACGGTAAATATATAGTTAATTTCATTGTACATATTATTCTGTCAATATATAAAAATTAATAATATACATTATTTACATATTTCATTATCTCGTTGCACAATGCTTGCACAAACCGCAATAAAAAAATAATAATTATTACGCATTTCAGCGCCACTTTATATTCATATCAAGTATCGCTGTCTGCGTCTCCATTTCAGAAATGATTTGTTTTCCAACGAAATTTGTCGTGTGCGTACTTTACCAAAAAAAAAAACAAATATACGTGCGCGAGTAAAATACTCATTTAAATGTTTACACTCTTGTCGAGAAGAAAGAAGAGAAACTAAAAGCAATCACTGTTTGTCTAAAAGTTTACGACCCGTCTTCAAAGATGTCTCGAGAAAATTAAAAACAATTTTAATTTGAAAATTGAAAAATCAGGAAAAATGATATGACTCGTTTGAAGCAAGCTCAACATTTTCAAAGCTCTTCGTAATGCAATATGATTAATCATTAATGTTAATTAAACCATAATCAAATGTTTACTATTGCTTATAATCTTTCTTAAATTTCTTGTAATTCATTCATATTTAATGAAATTCATCGAAATTCATTGAATTGTATGAACATTTATGAATACATACACGATAATTGTTTAATGTGTACACAATAATTCCAACAAATAAGATTTGAATTTATATTTTAATGAGTATTTATATACTAAATTTATACTAAAAATGTATCGTTTGAATTTATCAAAATTCAATCAATTCGTTCCCATTCTTCATTGTAATTCGCTATACTGAAAAAAAAATTTGTTATTTTCAAGCAAATATTTACTTGAATTAAGAAAATGTTTCCTTCTTTTTAATAAATCTTTACTTAATTCAAGAAAACCTTTTCTTAATTCAAGTAAATATTTACTTGAAAATAACAAATTTTTTTTTTCAGTTTAAAATTTTTAAATTTCACCGTCATTCGTAAGAATTTATCTATAAAGAAATCCACGACAAAATTCGTTTCGAGAAGATAAATATAAAAATTAAATGAAATAAATAAATAAATTCAAAAATCATAGTGGTTGGTTAAAAAATTATACGAAAGTAACAATGCTGCCATATAGTGGAATTACGATTTTTTACCGAACCGTCGTAAATGAATGATAAAGGATAAAGCCAGGGAAACTCGGTTAATCACTAATGCCCGTTTTTCATTGCATTACGTGTCTATAATATGAAGTGATTTTAAAATGTTTGCCCTAAAACAGATCCGATGCGAATAATGCATGCTACAACACATGGAAGTTATTCACGGAGCATCATCAAAGTACTGCCTGGGGCGTGCACTGTTTTGTAAGTATAATTAATTAGTTTTGACCTTCCTTTATCAAATTCTATTTGCAACCGTATATATAACGAAGAAAACTTAAACTCCGGCAGGATCTTCAAAGGACAGCGTATGTATAATTTGAGCATCGATGCTGAAAATCTCAGACGGATTAATGAGGCTCCCGTTCAATTTGTTAATGGGCTTTTCTATTACGATATTCGTTTTGAGCTTTTCTATTCTCACGGATATCCATCATCACAGTATAGTTATTAATCAAGTTATATCCTTCATTTTTTTTTCTCAAAATTTCAATAATCGATTTTTCGTCGATGTTTATTAAAATCTTTGAAGGAAAAATTCATTGGAATTCGTAAAATTTACATGATGATTACATAATGACAATTATTAAAGTCTCTGACATTTGTAGAAAGTTATAATAATTTATTCAAAAAAATTCAGATATCGTATTGAAAGTTATTGAAGTTCATTGAAATTCACGGAAATTCGTGGAAATTCATGGAAATTCATCGAAATTCGTGGAAATTCGCTGAAATTCGTCAAAGGTCTCATTGTTTTTTAATTTTTCTCACAAATTTCTCAATAAATGTTACAAAGAATAAAATTAATAAAAATCTATTGAATTATTCGAATGTATTTTAATTATACATTTTATTAGATTAAAACGGGCTGAAATTGTTTAAAATTCGTAACAAGTTTTTTGAATATTTGAAGCTGTTTTTCGAATTCACTTGAATTCATCGAAATCCATGCACGTCATACATAGACTGATAGTCGTTGTAACGAATTTAATCGAATACAGTTTTTCAGAAATTAACGGAACTCGAATTTCTCCGATATGTGTCGAAGTATATACCGACAAGAACATAATTCAGTGAAAGTTCACGCACTGAAATTACGCGAATATATATAGACGAGTCTGCGAAATTCATGATTAGTTCTGCGACACATTCTCTAAGAAGACATCTCGGATTCATCCCTTGTCACTTCGACGAAATTGGGAGCGCGGCAACGCAATAACCGCAGCTTAAACCGTGTCTTTTGGGTATATATATGACAATAAAAAGCCCTAGGGCGGTATTATAACGCGCCTTGAGAAAAGAGCCTTAAGACAAGGCCGTCTCGGTGCTCCTCTCCTCGTCCCTTCGTAGGAGTCGGGAAAACCGAAAGCCTCTCGGCTTTCCGTTCCCAAAGCGGTTCAATCTCCCGAAGGGAACGCGTCAGGCCGCGATCGCGAAATTCGAGAGCGAGCGAAATCTGCGAGGCTTACCGGTACCCAATTGCGCCCCGGTATTTACCGAGGCACCGAGTATCAATATCTTCCGCGACTCGAGTGTTCCGCAGGCGTATGATATTGGCATGCGCCACCCCCGCTCGGTCCCGGGTATATACCTATACATATATACGTATATATGTATATATACCGTACGTACGCACGGGCCATCGATATTCCAGCCGATATATCATACGCACGCACATCTGTTTACCGGTCCGCCTGCGTGTGAATTTTTATGCGTGCGTTTGTCACCCTTTATACGATATATGCCCCGACGTGGAAATATCGTTATGTGCACGGCGGCGGCGCGGGCACCACGGGACAATTTAAGGGCCTTCCGTAACGCTCAATGGAACCTGAAGGTGGCCCCTCGGAGCAATGCTACTAATATGTATATATATATACGCGTGGATAGGATGTACGTACGTGAAAAGAGAACGGCGAATATGTGTTGGTGATTGCACAACGGGGATCTATGATGTAGTGCTCCGAAAGTCTTTACTATATACACGTCCAGTGGTACGCTGACATTGAACTTAAAAAAGCGTTAAATGTAAAATACTAAAATCTCAATAATATATTAATTTTGTAATGGTCCGATCATTTAGCGACAACTTGTATTTCGATATAATTGCAATAATTTATAAAAATAATTTTGATGTATATTATCGAATGTTACCGATTTAGTGGAAGTTGAAGCTCTCGAGGCATCATGTATCGCAAATCATCAAACATTGTTGAAATCCATCGAGATTTATTGAAATTCGTTGAAATTCATTGCAATTCTACAATATTCGTCGAAATGTGTTGAAATTCAACGAACTTGATTGAAATTCGTTGAAATTCATTGCAATTCTACAATATTCGTCAAAATATGAAATTCATCTAAAAATGTTGAACTAAATTTATATAGAACTTTATTGAAATTCGTAGAAATTGTTAACATTCAAAGAAATGTACAAACATTCATCGAAATATATTGAAGTTCGATGTTATTCGTCGGAATTTATCGATATACGTTGAAGTTCACAGAACGTTGTTGAAATCCATCGAAATTTATTGAAATTTATTGAAATTCGTTGAAATTCATTGCAATTTTACAATATTCGAAATTTGAAATTCATCTAAAAATGTTGAACTAAGTTTATTATATAGAACTTTATTGAAATTCGTAGAAATTGTTAAAATTCAAAGAAATTTACAAAATAATTCATCGAAATATATTGAAGTTCGATGTTATTCGTCGGAATTTATCGTTATACATTGAAGTTAACAGAACGTTGTTGAAATCCATCGAAATTTATTGAAATTCGTCGAACTTTGCAAAAATTCTACGAAATGTCAAGAAATTCACCGAAATTAATTGAAATTCGTTGAAATTCATTGCAATTCTACAATATTCGTCGAATTTTGAAATTCATCTAAAAATGTTGAATTAAGTTTATAGACCTTTATCGAAATTCGTAGAAATTGTTAAAATTCAAAGAAATTTACAACAAAAATTCATCGAAATATATTCAAGTTCGATGTTATTCGTCGGAATTTATCGTTATACATTGAAGTTAACAGAACGTTGTTGAAATTCATCGAAATTTAATGTAATTCCCCAAACTTTTTTGAATGCTAGAAATTCATGAAAATTCATTAAAACTCGATGAATATTAATGAAATTCCGAATTTTGGTGAATTCCTAGTGCATCAAATCTGACTTTGGTATATCATGAAATTTACTAAAATTTTATGAAAATTTGTGAATCTGATGGAATTGACATGAATTCATCGTAATCAAGGAAATTCGTCGGAATTAACATAAATTCGAAAATTCGAGCATATAGGCAACGTCTGTTTATAAATTAATGACCATTTTTTCAGATTCCTGGAGAATAATTGAAACTCGCCGAAATAGATACGACCTGTGGGGGGAAGACACTGACGATAGCTCTGCTATGTGCATCGAGACAGCATCCGAGTTTCGACTCTCCTCTGTGGGATTACTGGACATACTATACGCTTGCCATCGCCTTGTTAGACACGTCTCGCATATATATACACCTGTATCAGAACGTATGCTCATCCAACATGTGAGCGCGCACTATCCTTGTGTTAAATTACCGATAAATGTCGTTTGATAGGGTACGCGGATATACATATATATGTGTGCACATCATTGCTCGAGAGTGTGTCAGTGCACTATACTCTCCATCCGAGTTCCGTTTACCGTTCGCTTGAAATACGTATACATATCACACGCGCGGGAATAAGCGATATATCGATATAACGCGTATTACACACGTGACTGTACACGTCGTACAGGATACCACTAAGCTAGCGCGTATATTAATCCGTTTACCCGTGTTTGACTGTCATCTTGTTCAAAGTACGGTTAAAGTCGTTCGATGGTATAATTAATCTGCATTCTATATGTATATACTTTACGATTTTATTATAGTTGCGGTATTATTAAAAAGAATATTTATTATGTTTTCACTGATGTATTTCTTTTTACATACTTTAATGCAATTTGTCTTGTAAATGATTGCACTTGACAAAACCTATTGGAAAAAATTACCCTCTGTTCACACGCACACACACACATGTGGAATGCCTTCGAATTCGTCACTCAGTGTTAAGGTAATGCATGAAAATGTTAAATGTCTTAATTCGTTGATGAAATTCGTCGAATTTTATCGATTCTATTCGTTGATCGAATATTTATTCAAAGTTTGTACAATATTCTACGAACTTCATCGAATGCAATAACTTCAAAATTTAAAATGGAAATTAAATTGTTAACTAAACAAAAAACAAATTTTCAGTAAGTATAACATCCGAAAATAAATTCTGTTAGGATTATAGAAGAATATATAGATTCGTCTGGAGAACATTCATCATCGCAGTCGATGCATGAACGCGCCCTCTACACAACACAATACCAAATTACACAAGTGATACACAAATGAATGCCCTAATTTCCATAAATTTCTCGCAACTCTGCGATCCCGCAATTATCGGCATCCTGCAGGATGTTGCACGCTGAAGAACTCTATTATCGATGTAGACTGTATTCTCAAATTTGAATACACCCTAAAATTAATTTCCGCACGTACATCTTGCAGGCTGATGTATTACTTCGAGACATCATCGAACACGGCATCAGACACGAGCCTGTCTTTTCCGATAATCGAATTCCGGCGAACGTTGCCGAATTATACCGAACGAACGTTCATTACAGTCTACCGAGAAGTTCAGTTTCGCGATCGTACTTTCAGATGGTTTTATCGCTTCCGTTCAGTCTTGGACTCTGCTCGGCGGGCGATGCTCGTTCCCGGCTTTCTTTTTTTTTTCCTCATCCTTAAAGACGACGATGCGAGGATACTTTTCGCGAAGGTTTGTTTTTCTGGTCGTCGCATGTTCGACGAAGTGATCGGGATCGATCAGCCTGCCCACCGGAAGCGACCTTTTCCAGACGGACGCATGCATAATCAGAGGAGTGTAGTCGCATTTCGAGGAAGATAAAACCTTCGGTTGATTGTCTTGCAGCTTGGTGGCTCCGACCATACATCGAGACAAATTGCAATTTTGTATGCGCGATGCGTATAGGGATTTTGATTGATTTCTCCGTTTTGTCCCTCCTTTCTTTTCGCTAAATCGAATATATTCCGACGAGAAGTACTTTCCAAAGTAGCTTTACCATACACGAGTCAATTGAATTCCTGAACATTATATTAATAATAGCGTTGCAATAGTTATTAATAACAGTGTTGTCATTTATCGCTGATAAACCGACAAATATACATAGTGTCCCAGAACTGGAGGATAAAATTTCAGGAGGCGATTCTTCGTGAAATTTGAAATCAAAAAGTACTTTACCAAAATTCGAGTCGACGCATAGAATTTGAATGGCGAGCAATTGAAGTCTAGAAAAAAAAATTACTGTTTTTGCAATAACTCGGCTCATTTTCAACCTATATTAACGAGTGAGGGCGCATTTTAAAGATTTTTTCAAGCCCAATAATACCCTTGAAGAGCATATTATCTGAGATGAATATTTCGCTAGTTATGACCTCATAAAGGGGAAAAATTGCCTTTTTTTGCGGTTTTTCGCGTCTAACTCATTCCGGTAAATAGCTAGCGAAATATCATATAAAAACAAAGTTGTAGAGCTCGAAAAGACGAAGAATTTGCACCCTTACACTTTTCGTTTCGATAAAAATTGAGCCCGTGGGGAGACGTTGAATCTTAAAAAATTGACGAAAACCGGATTTGACATTGAAGGAGCGCGTTTTTCACTAATTTTCTGAGATTTAACGTCTCCCCACGGACTCCATTTTTATCGAAACGAAACGTGTGAGGGTGCAAATTCTTCGTCTTTTCAAGCTCTACAACTTTGTTTTTATGTGATATTTCGCTAGCTATTTACCGAAATGAGTTAGACGCGAAAAACCGCAAAAATGCAATTTTAACCCTTTATGAGGCCATAACTATCGAAATATTCACTTCAGATAATATGCTCTTAAAGGAGAATTGTTGGTCTTGAAAAAATCTTTAAATTAATTCTTCGAATAATATATTTCACAAATTCTCGAGGAACGGTTCAAGGCGACAGATTTTACGAATTTCAAGAATTGATGTAAATTTTGATGGAGAATATTGTAGGAATAGGTTTAGAATAGTCTATTTTTCAATAAATTGTTCTGTCTACAAAGTTTTATAAATCATTCTAAATCATTTCATCATTACTTTTCGTGAGTTTCAAAAACCCAGATTATTTCACTAGACTAATTTTTATTTTTTCCAGCCTTCCGTCCATTAAGTATTTTTTATCCGTATCGCCCCGCGACGGCGGGAATTCGCGAGAGAAGAGACGTGAAAGATGGGACACTTCGGGAATCTTAAATAAATGTTCTCCTAGCGCATTGAGAGAGTCTTAAACGGTGATTATCTCGAGAGGTAGCGCTGCTTCGAACGCGAGTAGTTCCAAACCTTCATTTCTCTCTCTTCCTCTATCGGTTTTACATCTCCCTTTTTCTTTTCTCTTTCTGTAGCGAAATTCCGCGAAGGAGAGTAGGATGAGCGAAGAAAAATCAAGAATGAAGAAGAGCGCGATATTGTACAAATTCGCAGAGGAAGAGAAATAGGAAAAGAGCAAAGTAGAAAGAGAACGAGATAACAGCTCGATCGCTGCGAGCCGTGGGCTAAGGGGACACACGACAGAAAAAGACAAAAAGGAATAAGTAAATAGTACTTACGACCGTAAAAGAACAGAGAACACGATGAACGGAAACTTTATCCTTTACGTTTTTCCGATCTTTTTTTATCTCTCTCCCCCCGTACTCTCGTTCTGTCACATTCACCCACTTTCCTTTTTCCTCAGTCCCCATCTCCTATTTCGTTCCTTTTCATATCATTTTCCGCATTAAGCAGCGTGTGAGGTGATTGACCGTATATTTTGTTTCTTCTGTACTTGCAACTTGATATTTATGATATTACTTTTTATATTTGTCTTCCTGTTTTATTCAAGCGTACAGTAAAAATGCAGTTTGGTCAGAATATCTAGTCATTCACATTTGGCTAATCATTCTATAAACACTCGTTTCATTCCTATTTTACCTGTCATCTGTATACATAGATATTATTCCCGGTGTTCCTATTATCTCTTCAGCCTACATTTTTTTTCCTTTATTCCAGTCTCGCTTTCACCTCGGAGCCCCGCCCTATTTCGTCGTTTTTCTCAATTTTCTCTGTTTTTCTCAATCTTCTGTGTTTCTTCGATCGTGTGCGCGAGGCCTCGTCCGCCAGTCGCGTGCAAGACAAAAGGCGAATGCGCTTCTATATAACCGCGGCCGCTTCGCGTTGTCAGGAAAGTGGAAAGAAAACAAAAGACGGCCGCATCGAGGGCAACTTTGACCCACGAATAAGTGTACGAGAGCACGACTATATATATGCTGCTTATATACAGTAGGGTGAAGGACTTTAAAACCACCGGTGATCATTACCGCGATAAATCATGTAATTGCGAGAAGAGTATAATTGAAAATGAGAAATTTGTAGGGAGTAATTGCCATCATCATTTGATAATGTAATGGATCTTAACAGGATGCAGGTATTCCGGTACGTCGGCTATATTAAATGACTCATGTTGATGTAAGGGTTTATCTTCCGTCTGCGCAGCTTCACATATACATAAATAGAGAATGAAGTTCTCTATACTTTTTATTGAAATGCACCATAGAAATTATTAAACAAACAATCCTGTGCGTATATATGGACGGGTTGGAAGAATACGGAATCATAATTGAAATCAAAATCCTCCTGGGGTTGCCCCGGAGTGTATACGGGTGCACTTTATTTCCCTCCATGAGCATCGACATCCGAAGGGAACGAGAAAATGTACCGAAGCGTGGATGTGGGAAGGAGAAGGAGTGGTAGAACACGAAAAGCAAAACAAAACGAACCCTCTTGATGTCTGGCGGTATGTGAGTAGAAATAAGTGACAGGATACTTTTAAAACCTTCCAAGCATTTTTCTCAAACCGAAGCGAGCACCCGTCGAAAAGTTCGAAAGACCAAAACGATCGGGAGGGGAGGGGAGGGAAAGAGGAGGAAAGTTTCGGTGATGTTAAAATACTCCAAGGATACCAGAGACGCGATTGACTTGCAGAGCACTTTACTGTTCTTTTATGACCCATGGTATCTTTTGTTTATTGCAAAGTCGACAATAAATTTAACTGCGCTACTTTGTTCAGTTGTTAGCGACGATATTCGACCCGCTGAAATTGCATAACTAAAAAATTGCATTCTACAAATGTCTTGGCGTTGAATTCAACGAATGCTGGATATGATCGCATACAATTATTCCCTAAGATTCGGATTCGTGGAATTGTTTTTTGCAAATCACTTTTTCTAGATAATATTGTACAAATCATCTTGTACGAATCCTTCTTCTATACTTAATGTTTCTTACCATTATTGTCTTCATTGTTTTCATTGAATTTTCCAGAAGTAAATTGTTTAAACTTTAGATTGAAACGTTTTCAAGGCTCCATTGAAAGATCCGACAACAGAATTCAGATAGTTAATAACGATTTACCGCAGCACGGTAGAAATGTGCCAAAAAGCGAACAAACTCGTCCGTACTTCTTTCCGGAAGAATTCTCAATGGCCACGCAAGAAAAAGATGAACTCTTGAAACTTTACTCTCGTCGGCGAATGTTGCAAAAACTGGGTCAATTTTGAAATTCATTTTATTCTCGACTTTCGAGAAATGGTTGGAGGCTAAAAAAGTGGACGTTGCTAGATTCATAGGAGCGAGAGAGAGAGAGGATGGGCGGGCACAATGGGTTCGGAAGGGACTCGCATCCTTTTTTTCGCGGCTTCGCATCCCTCGGCTTAAAACGCACCCCTGGGCTGGTACGGTCGCGAATAAATCCCGTAGTATTGGTAGGTAATACTGCCTCCTGCGTTCCACTACATTTCACCGGATGCATTGGCTTCAAGGGGATGGGAAGTAGCTGTACGTGTGTACCCGGCCGAAAACTATCGTCTTAAAGAGACTCTGCCCTTATCTTTGGCAGGAAAATACTTGGGGCGTACTTCAAAATTTACATATTCGATCGTCCGAGGAATTATTTTATTTTTATACGTGCACCACCCTTTTCTTGACATCCTACAGGTTGTAATTAATGGTTTGTCTTTCAATTATAGTTCCAACGTTTTCCCCGAATTTCTACGAGCTAATTTCCCTGAATCGCACTATAGGCGAATCGTACACCTGGGAACACTTCAGGCGTATCATACTTATACTTGCAATTATGTTTTAGACGAATTCTATAGCCGGAATTGTTTTAGGGAAATCCTATACCTGGAAATGTTTTGGGCGAATCATGTACTCGGAATTGTTTGGGCGAATCGTATACCTGAAATCATTTAAGGCGAATCATACTTATTCTTGGAATTGTTTTAGACGAATTCTATACCCGGAATTGTTTTAGGTATATCCTATACCTGGAAATGTTTTGGGCGAATCATGTACTCGGAATTGTTTGGGCAAATCATATACCTGGAATCGTTTTAGACGAATCATATACTTCGTGTCGTATTCTACGTATTATGTGAATTACATTTTAGAAAAAATAAATGCAAGTGTTAATTGTTATTCTACATATTGCTATATTCCACATAAGCACTTCAATTAATCTCTAATCAGCTGACAACTTTATGCATCAAAATTGTCATTAATCATATGCAACATATATTTTTCTAGCCGTTATTTCAGGTTATATTCCCTGAAATAATAAATCTTTGTTACTGTTCTCATATTTTCAGAGAAAATATATTCTGTTATTGAGCAAATGATTTTTAAGTACATATAAAGTGATTTTAAAGATGACCCTCCATTGGTTTAAAGCAGTGAACCTTAAAACCTTCAAAAAGCGATTTTCATGAAAATCAGATAAAAGAACATGTGTTTCGCAACTTAATAGGCTAGGGTCGAGGCTCACCCTTGTTGGTAATCCGCGTACAAATGCGTTAGTAATGCAAGAGCCATATACTAACGCGGGCACGTTTCACCCATCTCTCCGTATGTATGCTGACAAAAATTATGAATGCCTACCTAGGAGAAAGTAATTTTTTAACTTAATAGTATTCGTTCAATAATTAATGATATTTTATTCATAATTGTTACCACGACATTCTAAATAAATAAAATAAATAAAAAAAAAAAAGTAAAAACATATGTTTTAGAAATGCAATCTAAACTACTTTCTATGAATCATTTCTCCGAATGACTCGCGGCCAATTAATTTTGTCGAACTTCTTTCGTCTTATGAGTTTATACGAATGTCTGTGAATCAAATATTAAACACACGATAAAGATGTTATAATATTTTCACTGAAAAATTAAATAATATCCACATTTCTGAATTAGTGTGTAAGCGAATTCACCAGCCTAAACAATAAGGAACAAGGCGTTACTGTTATTCCGTCGAAATGACAACATATCTTCGGTTTCATAATATAAGCCGAAATAACCATAGCCGTATTTCACGTTCAGTTCCAGACTGGTCGATTGGACGTACATTTTTATATATATTTATAAATCGATGAAGAAAGGCGAAACGCAAGTCGAGCTCTTTAAAAATATGCCAGCTCAGCTTAGACGCGAGTCCGCCGTAAATCAATTCCTCGAGAGAGTCTCGGAGACATTCGTATGCGATATGCATTGCTTTCCGAAATCGGCGGACGTTTGAATTTCTGTTACGCCGAGACAAAAGAAGAAAAAAACCTCATGCCGGCATTTATCGGACCGAAAGTCGTCGCTCCGGTGGCGTTATCGAAATTTGTCGAGTTTAAAAATGAACCTCTTTCGGCCTTTGACGCGTTAATAAACAATTTTAAGTGACTTCGGGAGGTAATTCTTCGCCAGGAGATGTTAAATAAATCCTCCGTTATTTTCGTCTTTATTCCATTAAAATGATGCGCGTATATGCCACCAGGAATGTTTACTAGGTGTTCAAGTACTAATCATTTTAATGTAAATGTCTTACGGAACCGTTTTTTCTTCTTTAAAGCAAAGTCACCACTATACATGCATTTATATTTAAAATAAAATAAAACGGACCGTTTCGAAAATCTTGTAATTTAAGATATTGTGGATTTTCCGAAATTTACCGGTAACTATATAGGTCTGTGCCGCACGACACCGAAAATACGAAAATACCGCAGAGCCTAATCCAATTTATGATGTTAGACAAACTGAGATCTTTCCTTCGCGTAATCCTTGGGATTAACTCTACGGTTTGGTTTACGATCTTCATTCACTTATGTGACAACTTTTTTACGCGCATCTTTTTCGCTCGAGTGAGAGAATATAGTTACTCGGCTGAATGCGATTTGTCAATTAGAGTTTAAACTAAGTCACGTAATCAAAATGTTATGTCAACGGAACGTGATGTCGACTTAACATCAATAGTCAGTTTATTTTAATTGATCCACTTTAAATATTGGAGATTTATTCATTTCTCTACGTTGGACCCAATGAGACTTACGAATATACAGCATATCTGAATTTCCAAGAATTTGTCGAAACTACCCGGAATCGTTTTAGGCGAATATTATTGTTTTAGGCAAATCGTCCTTTTGGTAATTTTTACCAGTAAAAATTTGATCACTACTATAAAAAATCCCGGTTTATTCACATGGTAACGTGAATAAATAAACCCGGGTTACAGTTTGATAATTGTTTGGAAAATCCATGTGAATTTCCGACATAGGGAAAAATAACGTGGAAAACAATATGGAAGCCATGTTGAAAACCGTATGGTTTTTCCACGTGCAGACAAGTCTGTAATTGCCCCAAAAAAACAAGCCAAATTTAACATTCTTTCTCCTCATCTCACCAAAAGCTTTAAACTTTCCTTTCCGTAATTTCACGACTGCTCGGCACGTTCGCCTTTTTCCGCTAACCCGGTTTGCCCTCGGGTTTTTTCTATTTTCACCTCTTTCGTCTTCTTCACCAGTGGCTTCCTCCCCCACTTTTTTCCGATTCCTATTTTCACAGCGGCTAAAACTAACATCCGAGGCAGGTCGGCTTATTTGCCGGGCGTCATCTAATATTTTCACCGATTAGCTCTGTTTACGCGAATGTCGCTTGAATTAAGGGGAGTAATTTATTTGTTTTCCAGTAGTGCACGAGCGATGACCCGGAGAGACGAGAGGACGAGTGCGAAAAGATGAGGGAGGAAATGTGAGCGAACGGAAAAAAAAGCAAAAAAAAAGAGGAGATCGAGAGCAAGAGATAGACGCAGAAAGGACAGAGGATGTAGGAGGCGAAAAATAACGGGGAAATAAAAGAAGAGAGAAAAGCGGGCTCGGAATGATAGAAATAACACGAGGTAAGAGGATGACAAACCTTAAAGCGAGTTCAAAAAGAGGTACGACGATAGATGCCAAGAATGAAGAAGAGCTAATAACAGCAAGCACGTATGAGTCCAAGCGATACTTTGACAAAACAAATACTCTCGCTTTTTTGCACTGGAAAATAAATAAAATAAATAAAATCAAGCGGAGGATAAGGAATGGAGCAAATACCCTTTTATTCAATTTTCTCTCTATCTCTCTGACGTCACAACTAACTTTGCTCATAGCCTTCCGATGGAGTATGAATTCAGCCATTTCCATTAAAGAACTAATTTCAAGGCTGTAATGATAAATAATCCAAAATAGCCGGAAACGTGCATAAATTTACCACACACATTATAGGGCATCGATAGGATTTGCAACATTTTGAATTACGACGTACTTGTAATGTAGACCAAACGTAATGCAATCTCGTAAATGAAATAATAAACAATGACCGATAAGAACGGTGGAAGCGCAAAGTTCCATTCTCCTACGAATACCAACCACGCGTACCTAAATCCCCCCCCCCCCCCCCCCCCCCCCCCCCCCCCCCCCCCACCCCCCCACCCCCCCCCCCCACCCCCCCCCGCCCACACCACCAACTAGAACACACTCGATGCGGGCGGAAATTACGACCATGCTTTTCGCTAAAGCAACGGATGAAAGGTCATCCACGTTGAACGAATAGATTTCAGACGTTGATGAATGAAAATTGAAAAAGAAGTATACAATTAAAACTTGCACAAGTGACGCCAGCTCGATTTAAGTGATTAATCGCCCCATGGACTGAAAACATTCGTCCTGCGAAACTGATCAGCATTTGACAAACGTCACTGAATTCCTAAACAAATGACGAATAAAATCACGCCGGATCAAAGTGTATGAATATTCATATGCCAATGGGGTATTTCCCGTACTCGAGAATTAATTCTGTTTGACACAATTATCATTAGGGAAGCACGTGTACGTTTTATTGCGCGCATTTGGATATTAATCAGCATGGCGGATGGCGCTCAGCATGGTTGCGGAAGTATCACTAGTCAACGGGGTGTAGAGGGCGGAGGGGGGGGGGAGCAAGGGGCGGAGTAGGATAGATTAACATTGGCCGTTCTTGTGTGCACGTACGTACGTGCATCAATGGCTGAGGGGAAGACCCGGTAGGTTCCGGATATCGGCGAGCGGTCCTGTAACGTGCAGCGGTTCCATTGTTCCTGCGGAACAAGATCGAACCGAACCCCACAGGCTAGCCCCCCTTCTTCCCCATTTGGCTTTGAACCTTGCGAAATGGAACACCGTGCGCTCCGATGCACGCGATCGTTCCCTGGCAAATTTGTCGTCTCTCTTTCGCCGTCGTGTTATCTATCACTAATGCCTACCTTTCTGTTGTTTCTAGCAGTGGGAACAATAAAAGGTTACTGATGCGAATACTCCGATCCTATCTTTGACCCCAAGAGTGATGACGTATTTTTAAATAACCGCTCAAAAGCATTCAGTCTATTGTCTGAGCGGGAGGTGAAATGTGGTCGGTTTGAACATTCTGGTTAAAGGTCACTTCATTTACCAATACGAACCGCAGATGTTTATCTATTTGATTGTTCATTTCGTCGATTTGAATTGGCATTCGGGATTGCGTGATTCCTGACAAATGGGTCTTTTTAATGCCATTGTCTCGTTTGGCCATCATCTGCTCCGCAGTTTAATCTGCTAAAGATATACAATTAGTGCGTCCCATCGTTGTCATAGGGGGAGAATTTCATTCAACTACTTGTTTAGGCGTAGATCTTCTTCACATTCTAATATACAGTCGAATTTGTTATAAAAATATAATGTGATTCCGATATAGGTATAGCCAATGACGTATGATACTATGCTCAGACAGCCTGTGCGAACCTCTAAAACGTGTCGTTAGCAATCAAAAATACGTATGACTTCCGTCAGGATTGTCCATAATGAAACGTCATTGAATTGTCTTAACATCGACAACTGCAAGATAATAATTCACAATTAAAACATAATTTTCTAATTTGGACGGGTTTTCATAGGTCAACAACATATGGACTATCTATGTTCGTTGCAAACTCATTTTTTAACATTATTAAGTTTAGTCCATGCAGGTTATCTTCAAGAAGCTTGTTTTCTTGTCTCTTTTACCAAACCAAAACACAAGATGAACCGTAGGCTATCTCGCAATTTGGTCGGAAGTCGAAATTCTATTTACACCGTCTAAGATTGACGTCTTTAAACGAAAGCCCCAGGTGTTCCGTACTCTACCAACGTTTGATTAACTGTACAGCTCTCTCGGTATATCAACACCGCTACCGCCTATTTCGATTTCGTGCCATTCATCCCCTATTCTAGGTTCCTGCCGGTACATTTTCGATCGCCTTCTGTTTTTCTTCCTTCCTCCCTCCGCCCTTGTGTCTTGCAGCTTCCAACGTCGTCTCTCTTTCATTTTTCCATTCACCCTCGTCCATTATTCCGCGGGTATAGATTCTCAGACACGTAATAATAACTCGTGCACCGCAGGTGGGTGTAGATACTTCCTTTTGTTCAGCGATCGTCGAGGACTCTGTATTTTTCCAATTCCCAAGAATCGCGATCCCTCGTTATATTTCTCCCTCCCGATATCACGTGTTTGTACAGGATGTATGGTGGCCAAGGAGAACGGAAAAGCAGCGCTTGACCGATTGCACTTATCGTGGGGGATAATCGAAAGCGTCTGTGGAGTACCGAAGGGGATGATTAGTCTGCCATGAGAACTGATAGAGATCTCGGGCATTGAGTCAGATAATTTCGTTTTGGTGGCAGCAGTGTGTTTTTCGCGGTTTGAGGGCAGTTGCAGCAGTACGAGGGTCTTTTGTATGTCATTATCGTGAAATTGACCTGTGCTTAAAAGGGCTTTTGTATCGCGCTCGACGATTCGGGATCTTTCTACTTTCAAAGGGTTACTCAAACTCTGGCCGGACTGACCACAGACGTTTCCTTCAATTACACCGTAAAATCGTGAAATGATATTTTTTAATAGAACACGAAGCACACATCCCATTGTTTAAACATTTCTCGACTTTTTATGATATGCATGTCTGATATGCCTAATCAATCCTGATCGAACACTAATTTACACGAAAGTGTAGTTCAATGATTTTCAAAATTGTGTTGAACACAATCAGACGGTGATCTTTCTATCAACAACTGCTATTATCATTCCATCTTAATTGAAAACACAAATAAAATTCTCTGTTGAAAATTGTAACGGGTCAAAATCGTCAACAACATTCGTGACATGTAATACCGATCAACTTTAAAAATGAAACACTTGGAACAAATCTCCTTCGCTGTAAGCAACACCCTAAATTACCCTAAATCCACAAAAGAGACGGCCAAACTTACGTCTGGCCGTTTTTCACGCGGTCCTCCCCCTTCGTTACTCCGGCGTCGCACATTCGCCGAGAGATTAGGTTAGGTTTACGCACAACGCTCGGCATAAATAGTTCAATCACAACGGGCTTAAACTCGTAAGCTGCTTTAACGCCCCTTTCCCGGTTCGCGTCCTGGCAGACCGAACTGCCGCTCCCGAAGTTGGCGAATCCTGCGGGATTTCCCGTACTAAAATATTAAATATTTTTAATAGAAAGTCAATTCTGACGGGGAGGTCGCTTTGGAAAGCCTTTTCCACCCTAAGGCCGCCTGCCGTTTTTCCTTCCACACTATCGGCTGCTGGCGCCTTTACCGGTCTATATACCCACTCTCGTCTATAGTCGCCGCCTTAGGAATAAGGTTAAGTTAGCGCATATTGCCGCATATGCTTTCGTCTCAGCGAGGATTACGCCGAGCTGATTGGCAATCCATGCCGGGAACAAAGCTGAGGCTTATGCGGCCAAAACTGACGATGCTCGCCATTATGGCGATGTTCCTTCCTAAGTCGATTCTATCGGTCGTTACGACTAAGTTCGGGACGCGAGGGGGATTAAGAGAACGGGTTTCGTGGCCGCGTTGAAAAGGTAAGTGATACGAGGGCTTTGTTAGAGAGCACCCGAGAAAATCTTTGAAAAATCTATGGAAACTTTCCCGATGAAAATCGCTGAACTTTATAACCGGCTCCTAAAATTAAACGACTTAATTTTAGCTAATGACCGTACTTATCACCTTTATATAAAAAGCATTCAGTTATATGTAACTCGAAATATTATACGTGTATCGAGAAAAAAATGTTCGCTTTATATTTATTTTATTTGGGAAAATGTCAGGATTAATTGAAATTAAAATTGCCATTGAAGGAACGCTGTCGACAATTTAAAACTATCAGTTTACTCCTAATATTTCGTTGTCGGTAAAAGATATTGGAAAAATTACCCAAAAAATCTGACATTGCAATTCCATAAATTATAAAATTTCATAATAAATATCTGCAAATTTCAACAGAAAAATTATTAATTTCGATAGTTGAGGAGAACGGAAAGAACATTGAGCAAAGGATGAAACGAGAAATCCTCCACTAGGAAACAGACACGAATCTCTCCCTTTTTTTTTTAATCCTCAAGTCGGTCTCCTCGTTCGCCCCTACTTGCAAGATATACATCCTCAAGCAAGCAACCCTCCTTCTAGTACCATGAAGGACTCCGCGCGTCCCTGGGGTGATCTTACGGAGACCACCTTGAAATGTGTCGGAAGTATCCTCTTCCACCACACATTTCCCGACCACGCAACTTTATATACCCGTCTCTCTTTTTCCGTTCCTTTCTTGACCCAAAGATTTCCCTTTTTTTGTCGTGTCCCTGCAGTCGTAACCACGTTATGCCTTTCACATGGTAATGCGATTAAAAAAAAAAGCACCCCGCGAAATCAAAGTAAAGTCGCATAGATTTCGCAATTCAAAAATTTCCATGCTGGTACACCGTAAAAGGTAAAATCCCCTTGATCTATAGAAATATCGTATTTGCGTAGGCTCCTGCTGCGTCATACACAAGTTCGTACCGCAAATTTCATGAAATTAATTTAGCAATAAAACTCAGTTGATGATAAAGGGTATGTAAATATTAAAACGTCAAATAGATATTGTCCGCGCAATTCTGCAAAATGCATTCAACAAATATAATTAGTGCAGATTAATTTATCCCGAAGGTCGTCAATACGCAGACATTTTTTTAAAGCAGTTCTTCGAATACAATTCTTTGAATTCAATTCCTCGAATACAATTCCTCGAACTTAATTCCTCGAATACAATTCCTCGAACTTAATTCCTCGAATACAATTCTCCATACATAATTTCGCACTTTAACTTATAGAACACGATTAACTGAATATTATTAATCGGATACAATTCTAATTGAAATTATTGAAATTTACACAAATTACTAGTCAAATGTATATTACGGAAAAATAATCTACGGCAATATCAAGCTAAAACGAAGTCCTGATGCCTTTTTTCCACCTGAACATAGCTTACTTGAATTTTTCAAATCCTTTAATGCCACTAAGTCAAATAAATAATGTAAGCCGGTATCGTTACCCCTTGTTTCAATATTTCGAACGTCATGTTCCAAGACATTCTTCCATTAAAAAAGAAGCCTCTAAAAAATTCGCCTGGGGCGGCACAGAGGGTGAGGCCGGAAAAAGCACGCGAAGGGGAGGAGAGAGAGAGATAGATAGATAGATAGATATATATTTATTTCTGTACATTTTGTTGTACAATATACATTACTATAAGAAAATTCTTATAGTATTACATA
>JAPYZR010001016.1:0-37743 GCA_030522945.1 Trichopria nigra
TCCAAGAATTGTCTAATTTTCTTATCCATTTTATGTACAATCAACAACAATGTTGGACAATAAATGCCTAAAAAATGTCTGAATTTCTACCAGGGTAATAATATGTATTGCAAAAGAGAAATTTCAAATTTACTTTCAACTAAACATTTTCACGAGATATTCGCGTACACTTTATAGTGCGTCATATAACATATTCTTGGCGAGTATTTAGTTTGAGTTTACTGGCATATTACCATGCAAACAATGGTGCACTGTATAGGGGCAGCATTGAAAGTGGCCCAGGAACGCGTTCACTGGTGCACTTACCTGAGCGTTATCAACGACCTAAGTAGGTTGACTGACGGTAAAGTAAAGCATTGGTTCTATCGGTTGGACTGATTACCGAGTTCCACCTGACGACACCCGAGAATGCAAATCGATGAATGGAAGGCGATAACGAGTGCTTGTATAAAGGCGTGTGTTTATGGGAATTGAAAATGCAAGTCTGTATTGATCGGAAGCGTGTAAGCGTTGTATTCGCCAGGCCGAACGAACCCAATTACCAAAGGGGTAAGATGAAAAGTAATTAATTTTTGCTGTTTAATTAGCAAGCATGAACACGTGAGTATTACACACGACACGTATATATGGGAATAGTAACATGCGATTCAGATTCAAAACCATGGCAAATTGAAATAGCGGCCGATATATATACGTTGCCGACAATCAATTAATTTCAATTCACACGTATATAGAAGTAGGTGTGATGGAGTAGGTGTGAAGATATGTCGAATTAAAAATTGTGTTACATCAATAACCGATTAATCAACTGATTAGATAATTTACGGTTATCCTAATCGATTATCGAGACATGAATGAAAAATATAATTTCATCGACTGGGATTTATCGAATTGTTTAATTCGACGAAGAAATAAATTCGAAATATATTTTTTTTGTTTAATATGACTTTTAATATATATACGTTCTTCAATCTTTCGTCGATCTTTACGTAATTTATTTTATATATAAACAGTAAGTTCTAAAAAGCTGCAATATATTCATTCAAAATCGAGTCACGTGCGATGCAATGTGGTGTTTCGCTTGTAAACATTTTCCATTCGGGGAAAAAAAGTTTGACTTGTGCGGCTGGTGTATTTTCAAATTGCGTAATTTCGATCGAAAATTACATAACTGCTATAGTTACTTAAAAGAACTTTGTAAAACTTTCAGATTCTGAGAATTGTTACTTTTTGTGAAACAATTAAAATGTTATTGTATTTAGAGAATGTTCACCGTGTGTTTCAATATGCGTATATACATTTGATTTCTGTACAGAATATGTTTCTGTATAATAAAGAATTTAAATAATTAAAATTTGACGTAACGAAATAGAAGTAGAAATGGCAGAAGTATACAATATATTATTAATTCATTAGAGGCAAATTAAAAAAAAGAATGCATTTTTGAATAAAAATATTTTGTTTGATCAACAATTTTGTACGCTGAAAAAAGAATTTCTACATTCAAGTAAATATTTATTTAGTAAATATATACTTGTGACTATTCAAATAAATACTTACTTGAAAATACAAAAAAAAATTTTCAGTATATCTTCGATTATTGAGAAAAAAAAACGTTTATGACTTCTTTAATTCTGAAATGTTTATTAATTGTGAATGTGGACATTTGCACATTTCGATTTTTTATGGGATCTACAAAGTCAAATATCAGTGACAAAAAGGTCCTCTCCAAATTTCTTGGTGTAAAATTAACGAGTGAAAATTGTGAAATGTCATTAATTATCAATGGAAATTCACATTTCGCGGCTCACTTTTCACACTGCGCCGAGTGAAATTTCTAATTCATTCTAAATTCTAATCCTTATTATAACATCAGATATAAATCCTTTAATATAAATCATCGCTACAAATGATTGTCTCCAGCAGACAATTTATTGCCAAACGTAATATGACTGTGTACGTTAAATCATTTTAGGAGACTCTATAATGACACGTAACATTCTCGTAACGTTGACGGAGTTAAAATGGGAGGTTACGTGTCTGTTCCGCATCTGTCACGTCGGAATTATACCTGCCGCAACGACTGTCGTCTATATATACGTACTATTGTAAATGCGTCGATATATATTGCGGAATATGTCTATTATAAATTTTCGTGAAACACGGATATATATATATATATATATATATATGTGACTACATTCTCACATTAATACCTATACAGATGCTACAATTTATTATCAGATATACGTGGCGCATTGTCGACATTTAATTAATATAATGTAACAACCCCTGAAACAATATGGTGTATGTGACCATATATGGGCATACATGACATAATTTATCAGTGTCTATATGGCCGTATGAATGTATTTCTTTTTTTATAAAATTCCATTTCATTCTATGCTACACAAACGTAATCTGATGTGATGTTCATACAATCTGATAGAGTCGATGTGATATTTTTATTCATTATATATGATTTAATATATATATATATGTATATATGATCATAAACATACATAAATGTTGTAAGATATTTTTGCATTGTCAAGCATGACCATCGTCAATTAAAATGTTCACGTATAACTTTTGCGTCATGATAAGCGAGCATTACCAGTTAAAAGCACTCGATCACGTGACGAGGAAGTTTATTTTTTATCGGTCTATATACAACTATATACCCGAGAGATATATAAAAGCCCATTTGCCACATGGTTGGAGATGCGCATTTAATTGTTAGAGTTGAAAGTTTACCGTGCAATGTTAGCAAGCGGGTCATAGCTTTTCTCGCTCCACCACTTTAGAAAGAAAACGTGAAAACAATTCAACGCACCGGAATTCATGGCATGAATGTTCAACCTTTTATTTCTTGCTAACATGCTCTATTAAAAGAGGAAAAGCATTGCTTGCATTCCCACAAATTGCGCGTTCAACGTCTAATTTTAAGTATCGAAATAAACCAGCAATGGCTGTCGTTATTGCTTGCGAATGCATAAAAAGAGGAATGATAAAAGTTCCGTTTAAATAAAGAAAACGCGAGTATTTCGCGAATTTTTTCCTCACTTTTATACAGATTGATTCCTATTGTTATATTTAGTAAAATTAACCTTTGCCTTGACGGAGGAAGAATTCCCTCTTAAAAATATATATATACGATGTCGGGATTTCAACGCTTGGAAAGCTCGTAGAAAATGTCGGAAAAATGTTGTATTATTCGAGGTTCGATTATGTATGCGTGCGCACACGCGAATCAATGTATACCAATGTTGTAGCAGGTGTTTTAACGAACGCAAAATGTACAGAATTATTTTAAAGTCGAAAAGCGACTTTCTGCGCGTGAAAAGCGTATATATAGTAATTTCGGATTTTCAACTTTGATGCTTTTTTCTGCAGCTGAATGATACAACAGTCTGCACGTTTACTATATTCCAGATTAAATATTCCATCTTTGCGTGTTCACTATGACCTATTATAAATATATATATAAATGTTGTATATTATGCAAAATCGACCTTCAGGTATATCTAACGTGAATTCGAAGGGAAAAAAACCTTAACATAATTGAGAAAACAATTATAGTGCTGTTCCCTAATACAAGAAAGAAGTTCCCCTAACCTCTAATTAGAAAGGGATGCCTAAAATTAACTCAAAGTGAATTTTCCGGGGAAGTGTGTCGAGGAATCGATTCTCGCCGTCCAGACCCATGTATGTGTCGGCTCTACACGATTCTGTATAGAATGGCGAGGGTTACTTCTCGTAGGAAGTCAAATTGCTTTCTGGGCCAATAACGAATCTATAATAAAGCCAAATACAATATGAAATTCGCGAACAAACAAATAAAAAAATGTACAATGTTTTAATTTGTATAGACAAAAAATTGACATTTGATATATTGCAGTAGAATTTTACGAAATTTAGATATTATGGTATCGATAGGTATTCTATTCTTTCTAATCTGTAAAGGCTGCATTTCAAAAAAAAAAAAACTCTTTAATTTGTCGTAAACATGAAATCAGTTATTGATGCTTTTTCTTGGAGTGAAAATTGAGACCCTGATCTTAAACAGATAATTTTTTATCCTTTCAGGAGCGAAATGTTAGACTTTCTACATGGTTTCTCTAGAAGAAGTGAAAAATTCACTATTTTAAAAGAGTAGATCTATTTTCACTCCAAGAAATTTCGAGAGCAGATGTAGAATTTACTGTCGACGAATTTCTATCGGAAAAGAATATTTTCTATTATGGATTTTTACTCATTTAGACTCTGCTGAAAAGCATTTCTGCTTCTGCAATATTTAGAGGAAGAATAGCACTACTACTGTAGAAATTGTGATCGATGAAAAATGTAGATAAATATCGCGTATATACGCGGCGACGCGACGGAAGAGAACAACAGACCATCGCGGTATATACAGAATTTTTGGCAATGGATGTTGGCCTCCTTCCAGATCATTCTCTTTGACTGCGCTTTCGGTCCTATCCTATATATTTTTCTCTTTCCCCTGATATTTTCTTCTTTTACTCTCTGGTTTTTATGTTTTCGCGGTCTTTGTAATTAATTTTTACGATGCCGTTTCTTTTCATCACTCTCGGTTTCGGTTGACATTTTTATTTATGTCATAAAAGAAAGAAATAATGCCTCTTTTCACATTTTGTCATTTTGATTAATGGAGACCGGAAGATTGATAAAAATATTTTTCTGATCGAATCGTATATATATATCTTATTAGAAATAACATCGAAATTAATCGGATCAGTCAGATTTTTTTTGTTTATAATACAATTTTGATTCAACTATATGCGACTTGTCATTTGAGAGTATTAAGAAAGAGAATTCATGCATCCGTCATATATGAAATTTTTTATCACAGTAGTAATCTTACGACATCAGATCAATTAAGATTGGTTCTATATGGCAACCTGGTGAACGATCATTTCATCTTTTTTATATTTATTTTTGTATTTAATGTTCATTCTACATATTCGTTGTATTTAATGATGATACGTTAAGTTGAACCATTGTTATTCCTTATATTATTCTATTTAATATTAGAACTGTATTCCAGTACATTTACAAGGATGAAAAAACTGGTTGGAAAGAACTTAACATTAGTGCCTAATGCATTATTAAAAATTAAAAAATTTCCGATTATCGCCCCTACATTGTTTGCGTTTATGGATGTATCAATCAGACAATGATTGTGTCGACCAAGAAAATAGTTGTAACAATAATTATAATACCATTACTTGATAATTCAAGAATAAAACAATGTATCAACATATAACATTTTTTTCAGTGTTCATTTCACGACATTTCGTTAATAACCGATTGGATCCAACAGGGTTAAATAGAAATTGATCAAATTTGGATCAAAACAAATCAAATGTGATTGATGAGATAGATTTTCTAAATCTAATTATTCTCAAGTAGTTAAAAGTAAAGAAAAGATTTCTCGAGGATTGATGAGCGTGATATGAAATTTTAAAATTTCAAAATGTCGAATGAACTTTCATTACAATATGACTTTTTAAATAGAAAATGAATATTTATGTCGATTCTCCTATAATGTTCAATCAATTTCAGCATTGAAATGACAGGCATCATTTAAAGGGACAGTAAAAATATTAGTGGTCTCTCGTTCTTAAAGGAATAATAATGAAGTATATATAAGATGACGTTGCACACATTTACGATGTATTTCATACTATACTTGTAAGCTGATAGGATACGTATGACGTCAAGCATTAAAATCTTATATCCCAATTAATATTCGTCGCTTGTCTCTGGTACTTACCTAAAACAAACAAACGAACGTGTGCCGTTAATTATAAAGATTAATTAAATTTTATCATTTTTATATACAATCATTTTCATTATCAAAATTTTATTATATAAATAAACTCGAGGTATAGACTCGACGGCCATCGAATATTTATCCCATCGAAACTAGTCCAAACGATGAACAAGATCTACTTCCTCTAGGATATATATTTCAATTTATATAATAATACTGAATGTCGATAAGAGAAATGACTATTAATTGTCAGTTACAAAATCATTGTTTACAGAGCAACGCGTCGCCGGAATCCGCAATGGCATTCTTTATTTCTTCGTTCGAAAAAGATGGGAAAGCGGTGGATAACAGAGGTAAAACATGGCGGAGAAAACTGTTTTCATGCCATACAGGAACACCTAAAGGAATGCGTCTTGACTTGACACCTCGATTTATTGACGATCGCAGAAAAGGAGAATCAGCCTCCGTTTAATTCAGTAAATGGAGAAAGGAACGTTTTTATGGCCGTAACACGCCCTTTTTATATCAATCCAATTTTCTGTAATGCTTACCTAACGGACTTTGCGCATGGTATAGAGAATAAATTTCCTGTTTACTATCATAACGATAAATAATTATATTGACCGAAGCTTATATGCATTTTCCGTTGAATTTATATACAGGATGTCCTACAACTGACGGATAATTTTGTAGGGGGTCATTCTTTTTGGTTGGCCCTTGCAGCGAATGTGGAACCACTACGAGCGGGGGGCCATCAAGAAACATTTGATATGCCATTCGTCCCATCTGATGGCCAGTTAGGAGTTTTGTTATACTTAACATTGTTATCCTTGAGTTATGGGACACTCTGTGTATAGTGCGATTTAACAGATCGTAACAATTGCACTATATTTCTCGACAAATGAATGCATCGCCAAAAAGGTCTAAATAAATCTTCATTAATTCAGTCGTATAGACAAAAATACTTTTACCGTCCTCCAAGCGTATTTAAATAACAATGGCGAATTTTCATCGAATGAAAGTCAATCCTCAAAATGTCGACCGTAATTTTCAATTGAAATTTTCATAAGCAATTGTAACGCCAATTTTTTCTTCAAAGTCGCCCACTCCATTTATAACTCGATGCACGATCAATCTTATTTCAACTTGACAGCAGAAGTTATCAGCTTTGACGTACGTAAGATCAACGCAACTCCCGATGTCTCAAGAGAATAGGAATCTCTTTTTGAGTTACGTCGAGAAGTGAAGCGAATAGCCCTTTGGAATTTCTCCGATTGGCCACCTATCACATTACATGTTTTTTTTCTTTGAAATTCGTATTGACAAAGTCGAACGATAACATTTTGAAAATTTAATGTACTTACATGGAGTCTCTTTTGACATTTGATTGATTGATTGTCATAAATCGAAATAAATATAATGAAAATATTGTAGGTAATTAGCAAAATTACTTAATTTGAAATTCTTGTTTTTAATTGGGTTTACTACGAGTAGTTAGTAATAATTAACTACTGGTTTTATGACCTGTTACATTCACAACATTAAACGCGCTTTGCTGAGAATTGCACTCGTAAAATTTTGAATATAATTAATGATTTCATATGAATAATTTCTCCTCTATACACATATAATGTTAATTGCATCTTAATAATGTTGACGCCTCTCTTGACAAATCTCTCAGTTTATGTTGACCTATTGACCTACATTTTCATAAATCGAATTACGCGTTAATTTGAACGCGCGACTCTTGAAATTTCGCATCTAAAAATATTAATCGATCGGGCGGAAATTGTTGCATTTGAAAAACAAATTTTTGTCGTTATTGATGACGTTGGAGAAGAGGGCGCCATTGAATTTATTGACAAGGATATACAACATCGCAAATGTCAAGATCGTTCCCACGGGATGTCAACTCGTTACATAATTTATATCATCGACTCTCAAGACGCGACCTCATCTTCGCCATGGCTTTCAACCGCGAGTGTCGTAATTCGCTTCTATTTCCGTACTATATCCTGGCCTTTTTTTTTAAAAGTCATTTTGTAAACAGCCGCAAGTTTTATTATGTGGATGCTCTCGTGGCTTTTTAAAAGTGAAAGATGTGCTTTTTGTTATGTCAGATTATTCATCATCTGCTTCTGTTGAACGAATCGATCATGGTACACCAAAATGATAAAGTGAAATGACGTTATCCTTAAAAACCGAATTGATCGACCACTTTTAGTTGGTTCGTTTAGCATTAATTTCAAGTAAAATGTGGTATTTAATAATTAGTGCGTTGCATCATTCGTTGAAGTCTTCTTCCCAATTAAATAAGAGCAGTTTGTTCCACCATCAAAGAAAATAAAGGAAGCAACACATTTCTATCCAACTAATGCATAATTATTTGAGCCGACTAATTCGTATTTTCAGTGCATGTGCTTTATGCTGAATATTCCATAACAAATCCCGACCTCGCTGATGTATTTGCCGACAATAAACTCATGGAATATTTCAATACACGTTTCGAGAGACAAGATCTACATATGAATTTCTAGGCATTTTCCACTTCGCGGATTTATTTCGATATAATTTCTGGAGAACATATAATATTAAAAATAATAAATGAATAAAAATGCCGTAGAGAAACTATTTTTTATAGCAAACATTTGAGGTACACCTGATGGTTGAAAAAGTCCCATTTCAAAATTAAAGAATGTTTCATTTCTGCATGAAGCTGAAAAAATCCTCATCGCTCTAATTGGAATTTATTTTTGAGCAAATTTCAAAACAGATTTCCGCCACTCGGATAAATGGAATCTCTCTTTTAAATTGTGGACGGAAAAAATTCATAAGTAATAGGGCACGAAAGCTCGAGCTTTTTTTTTTTAAACTGAAGTTCGCATGCTCGCTATATATATCATTAATAATTCGGAAATTTCAAACACGATCTTTATATTTTCATCGTCATTATATTGTCTCTTCTTAAGGTCAAGTAAATTCGATACATTTACCTAAATGCATAACCTAAAAAAAAAAAAAAAAACTAAACCTTCGATGAAATCGATGTGATTTTTGCTTTTGTCGTGGCCCAATTGGAAGAGGTGATTGATTACAGAAATTTGAAAAATCCTTTAAAAAATGTATATAGGTATAGAGAAACGCTTCAGATAAACGTCAACCCTTTCAGCTTTCAATTTTTAAAGAAGGCACAGAAACAGGCATTATATATATCTATATATAAGAATAGATGTGATATATGTGTGTCTCCCTCGCATGTGTACGCTTTGCGTTTTTCTGGAAATTTTACGCCCATCAAATATCACCGTCAAAAAGGCTGAGTGCCATCCATATACGAATGATACACCGAATGTATTTCCAAATTCTTCTAGGGCGTACCACTCGCTTCGTAAATAAGCAAGTTTTTCTCATTTCGAATGACTTAATTTTAGACGATATATATAGATAAGGGGTGTACGCGTGTGCATGGTGACCCCCATGAAGGGTCTCACATCTATTATTAATAATCGAAAGCGTCTGGATACCCATGCATCCGTCAAAATTCTGGTGTCAAAAAAAAAAAAAAAAAAAAAAAAAAATCGTCCACAGAGCAAAGCAAAAAAAAAAAAAAAAAATCGTACAATGAGCAAATCGCCGGCCGGTATGCGAGCGTGTCTCGCCTGCGGTCAAATTAGAGCGGACGGACCTCCCGCTAAAAATAAAGGCACCCTTGTGAATGGTACATGCCGTGTGAAATCGGGCCAATGCCTCGCTATCGGTGGTCATCGCGCATGTGCCGCGTAAATTCAATTGTCCGCGCGTGATTCCGTAATTATTGACTCCGAATCTTTGTCTCGGCCAACTTGACGTGATTCAATTACTTTTTGACAGCCAAATTTTACATTCCATTATTATCCAGCCATAGCAAATCAAAGAGACTTGAAATAAATGTATGCTTGAAAAGAAATGATGGTCATCGATCCAAATTTCTTCATGACAATAATATTGGTGCAACATTCATAAATAATGATTTTTAATCATTTTGCATCCAATTTTTCATTTTTAAATCCTTCTTTTTTGTTACTATGATGGTACTAGTATGTTTCTGATATTCTCAGTTGTTTTGACAATACAGAACTATACTTACATTATTCTGCTAAATTTACAAGCAATATTATGACGTCCCTATCTTTTAGTAACGAAAAATTAAATTTCTCCCATTCCAAGTCTAGAATAATTTTCAAATGTTTGTATAAGAAACTGTATGCAACATACTATAAAATAATCGCATTAAAAAATTTGACTCGTTCCTATTAACAGGAGATTCTAAAGTCTTGAAATCATAAGCACGTTGCTTATAATCTGAAAAAAATTGCTTATAATAGAAAACTAGTTTTTCCTTCAATAACAATCTTCAAAAACGCAATACTAATGATTACGCTTGCATTCGCGAGAGATTAAACGTGCGCACGATTACTTATTTTATAATCGACTAACAATTAATTGCGATTTGTATATATACAGAGGAAACTGTGAACTACAAAGAAAATACTTTGTGCATCGTTAAACCGAAAGAATTCATTCTTTATATTTATCTGAAAAATAGAGTCTCAAAAATTGTACATTTTTATATTCAGACAAGAAAAAAATGGTTTGAAAATTCATAAAAAACATGAGATGGACCTGAATTTGATTAATTTCATATTTTGAAAAAATCATACAGTGACAAACTTGTCCTCGATTTAATTCGATCAGACCGGATTTAATTCATATTACATATTCACATCCAAATCTAATTGGTATACAATTAGGTTTAAACAGATAATTTATCGAATTCAATCTTGTTTTAATTAAAAAAAAATTTTTTTTTTATTTATCCAAGCGAGAGACTATTTTTAATAAAATGAAATTTTTAATTTCAATTTTACTTCTGTGAATGAAAACAAAATCGATTCAATGATAATTACAATCCACTAAGAAATTATTTTCAAAAGAGACGTCATCATCAAATAAATATGGCAAATTAGTCTTCCGTCCAAAATAAACGTCTTTCGAACAAAGCGCCGTATTCTCGCGTCAATCTAACGGCGATAACACTCGCTTGGCTTGCGCAGACAAACAGTTTACTCATATCGGAACGGAACTTTTCATACGGACAATCTATTGTGCCTGACATTTATTAGTATGCGTAATAGTCAAAGTTGGTGGCCGCGAGTCCGATAGTACACGCTGAAATGATTCTCCCACACTCTCAATATACGTGCAAGTTGAAAATCGATTTTGATTCCAATTCTTTTCCTTCTATAGTTGCCACAACAGCAACTCAATGCATATCCAAGATTATTTACGACGATCGTAAACCTCCTTTTGCACCGGGAGGTACAATTATCGCGAGAAATGTGACCTTAACAAAACTCTTCCGCACTCTTTTTCTTCTCGGATCTGCCCCCCTCTTTTTCTAGTGTGCTATAATAAGCAAAGTCAAATGGAATGAAAATATATTGTATATGCGCTTGCGTGTGTTTTAAAAATGAGACAACAAAAAAAAAAAAATGAATTACAATTTTTCGAGGAATTTTGTCACTTGAATGAAAAGAAAAGTTAAGACTATAAATACATAAAAGGAAGAACTGGAAATTCGATATGAATAAGGTAAAGTCTTTTCTGTTGAACGTCAAATTATGGAAGTAAAAGGAAATTTGTGCTTGTTCTACGAATTTCAGTGGAACGGCGAATCCTCGATCAAGTTTCATTTCGAGATGTCGAACTTGTAGGAAATGCAAACGGTTTATGTTCCCCCCACGTTTTATTGAACTTCCACGTGTAGCGACAAGATATATATAAGGAACTTTAACATGTTTTGCACATTTTCTTTAAAACAATAGGTTTTGAAATTTTTCTGATTAAACCATAAGCATGAATGAAAAATGATAATATAAATGTATGTATATATATATACTTTCCCTTCATCCGTTCCGTCAGTCAGGATGTCTACATAATCACCTTTTTTTTGACACCAACACATTATTATTCTATTTTAGTGAAAAACTAAATTTTTTATTCGATTGCACTGAAAGCGTCTCAAGATGATAAAAGTTGGAGCGACTGATTCAAACCGGAAGCAAGTTATTTCTCAGATATTGATCAAATCTGGCAAAGGCCTGAATGACGTCTGAACGCACTCCCTAACTATAAACAAATCTAAATAAGTGAGATGTATTTTAGATTTCTGCACGAGATACAATTCCTAGAATGATGTGTAACTACGTATGACGTGACTTATCTCCGCTTATCACACTGATAGTTAATTCTATCCATTTCACACATGTTAAAACATAATATAGACATTATTTGAATACGTGGTCATCATAATTAAAGCCGACAATGCTCACATTCCAAAAAAACGTCAAAAAGCTTTTCTATTCGATTACAGTCGATTAAAAATGATCATTACCGAAATGATATTGTTCATCAATATTTGCCTATCATATTTACATCGTTCTATCGACTAGAGGGTACAAGACGCTCGGAACAAAGGCTATTATTTTTTACTCCGACATCAGGAAATTTCCAACTACACAGACAACTGTAATTACGAGAGAAAGGACAAAGGAGTATTCGGAGGAATGACCAGTTTTGTGAAACTTCCAACCTCATTAAGCATTGTTAGCAGGCCGATAAGGTGCGAATTGCCGATAAGGTTTAGTAGACACCCTTAAATTTTCAATGGCCATAAAATTGGAGCCGGTTGGCCCGAGGCTTCAGGCGCTTCGCCTTTTCCTTCCGCTCCTCTTCCAAGGACGCTGGATGCGAAGCACGGGTCATTGCACCCGGTCACGGTTATTTCGCCAGTCCTCCGAAGAATTGGCAACGCCCGAAACAATGGTCGATCTAGAACAATGAGGGTAAAGGACTGGATGCTTCCTTTAGCCAAGAGTGATGCCTTTTCCTGCGTCTCTCTATGAACCGTAATATATATACTACACTCTAAACTAGTCGCCAACTTCTCAGCATTCATCTTCGCATATACGTTTAGCATTTATTGTTATTATCATCTATAGCTGAACTTTCTGCCAAGAATATTTCCTTATTCTTTTGTTTTTATTGGTTTTCATTCATATCCTCTACTCGCTTACTTTGCGAATAGGCCAGAGCTTGAAATTATTTTGCGCTTGGTTTCGATCAGCCTTGCAAGCTCGTTCAACAGCTTCACTGACGTTCTATACACATATTACGAAACAAGCGTTTGCATCGCGGACAAAAAGACTTGCCTTTTGAATGCCTCGACTCGTCAGAGCAACTGAAAAGTCGCGCGCATATACCTGGTAAACCTCACTTTGCCCTATTGTTGTTTGAAACGTAACAATCGCTGCAGTTTAGCATTTTCATTCCTAGAAGTTAAGGAATAGTAAAACGCCCGCTTTTTGTTGTTTTTTAAAATTTATTGTTTTTAATATTTTCGGGGGGGGGGGGGGGGGGGGGGGAGTTGAAGGGGGCTGTTTTTTTTTCTTTGGGGTTGGAGTTTGTAAAAAATTTGTAGGGGGGGGAGGTTGTGGTGTTGCCATTCAACTCACGTCGTAAATCATGGAAGATTGGCCATCAATCTGGTTTCTACAAATTTACAAGGATTGCTCGTTACTTTCTCCTTTAGACAGGATAAGGATGAAACAGCATCGTTACTTTCCCATCGTGATATTTGCGACTTCCAAGACTGGAACCGCAATTATCCATAGACAAATAAAATTGCATTTCCTTCCGTTTAAACGAAAAATAAAAACAGTCGGTGAGTTTTATTTCAACAAACCGAGAAGTTTCTTCTAATTGTTTGCGAGTTTATATTCAAGGCTTCGATTTCATTCGCTTGCAATGTATTCCAATTCCAGCTCAGGAAATTCAATCAATTAAATCGTAGTTATTTGAAAATTCGAATGATCAATGAATCGAGGGACGCCGATCGATGAAACGCAGTTGCAAAAATGACCGAATGAAGCGCATAAATCTACATGAGAAAACTGCAGCAATAATTATTCGCAAAACTCTGAATATATAATTATTGACGTGAAGTGATAATTTGTGTCGCGCAGACCAAGTTTCATCTTACTAAAGGGAATACTTGATTTCATTATACGTTTAAAAATATAATATATACCGGCAAATTCACGGAACATTTAGTGAGAAAATTACAAAAATACAGTTAATGAGAAAATTAAATTAAAAAAATACACATATGTGATAATATTGTGACGAAATTACGTCGAGGGGGTAATAAGGTCGCAGCAGTGAAATGTGACCCTATAATAGGGGGCTTTCGGTGTAGGGATATATGAAATGATGATAAAGGATGGAAGTACAACAGGCAAACTCATTAAATTCAAAGAGAATTGTTAAATCGACTCGGCTTTATTTATCTTTGTGTTTTATATTCTTTCGATATAATCATCATCAACTTTTCATCATCATATTACGCATGTAGGATATATTGTATATGTTTTTATTACTTCATTATTCGTAATGAAATTCAAAATCCTATTCTTTGTTCCAAGTTAGCAAGCGTGAAAAAGTCTTTATAAATTTGATTAAATTATTAGAATATTTGCAACGCCATATAATCTATATTAAATTAATACAGTTGATTACGTTATTAACTGCCCACGCCAGTAACTTTCTGCCTTTTATATATGCCGACAACGTCAATAACCATGCATACGAGATTCTCAGCGTGATTGCCAATATAAATTTATTTTCATTTAATATTCAACCATAACGCATGACGCATTTTGTACGTATACCTGTACAAGTTTATTATGTAACAAAAGAGAGAAATTGCAGTACTTTTTGACACTCGTACATGGGGAAAATGTAATAACAGGACAGGAAAAATTTTAATTTCCACCCTTTCGCTGATTTATGCGGTTAGCATTCAAGTCATGGAAATTCAACGTATACAGTAGTACGGAACTGATATTACGATTTCATATCAGCTTTTGGATTATTAATTACAAAGAAAACAAAAATTAAAAACATTGATTTAGAAGATTCATGCAGAATCTTCGTGTACATTATTTATATAACTTCTATTAATGTTTAAATTATATAGCAATAAATAAATTTTTATCCAGATAAATATGGGAATGCATTTTTTAAATTTTATTTTGCATTATTAGGTTTTAAGTTTGTTAGATGATGGAAAACATGATAAAATAACATATGGTATTTTTTCCAGTGACCAATTCAGTATTTTGATTGAGTAGAATGGACAAATCATTGACGTCCTTTGGACATCCAATGCTAATTGGCATATGCATTACTCGATTACTCCTGTACAAACGTACAATCAATTGATTTATTTCAAAATTTTATATCATCCAATCCGACTTTTTTAGTCGATTTTATACATATTTCAAGAAACATTTGATGAATTCAATTCTGCTTAAAAAATCATAAATAGTTTTCCCGTCTTTGTCGTGATCGTATATAATTCACGTATACGTGAAGTGTATATAATTGTATAATGCAGTTCATTGAGTTTAACGTTCTTTGTTTGACGACGGTGTTATTCGTATGTTAATACGACTTCGCGATTTACACCCGACGATTAAACCAATGAATATTAATGATAAATCACTTTTATTGCGCAAAATAATTACGGCGTCAACTGAAACATAATCATCATGCAATAGAATCATTGCGGATCCGGTTCGAGCATTAGATAATAGCATGCGTGCAATTACATTAAAACACTACATTACAATTTGTTTCTTTTATCGGTGGCATCGTATGAACATTCAAAGTAATTCAATTTTCTCACTTTAATATTGTTATATATTTTCGTAATATCTATACAAAATTGTATTGGCTTTATTCGAAAGTCATGGACATAGTTACAAAGTTGCATTACAACAATTATTATTCATATTAGATTTAAAAAAAAAACACAAAAACCAAAAAAAAAATTTTTGTACAATTGACTTTTTTTAATTTATTTTTTTAATATCTATTATGTATTCAAAATTTCCGGTGAAATTTTAAAACGAAGCCATATTTTAAGGACGATCTAATATCAAGAGACTATAATTACAAGTATTCTTAATAATAACAACAATAATAATAGTACATTTTTTTCAAAATGGGAATATGCCTTCAAAATTCCAACTGCTATGGTAGAATTAAAAAATATATATATATGTACAATATCATGATAAAAAGACTGTTTTAGATCAATGGGTTCCATATCAAATGGTCAAGGGCATAATTTAAATACATTTTAAAATATTGGAAATCCAAATACGTAATATTTTTCCACGAGCCAATTCTCGGTTTGATACAAAAGATTGCGAATGTACAAAAAAAAAAAAAAAAAAAGATGTCAGGCACTACATTACGAAGGAAGGATTTATATAGTCAGGTACCACAATAGCGAGGGTTTTTACTTATAAAACCCTCATAAAAAGACGTTGTAGAATAATTTCGATTTGTATTGAACGAAAAATAAATTCATAGTAGGGAACTGTCGCTGCGTTTGATCGTCGGATCGCTAATCATGACAGGCACGTTCATCGTCGTTTCTATATACTTTATATTCCGAGACACATTACTGAATAATGCAACGTGCTGATAGTCGGGATATTTTGATTCTGACCAGATCACATGCGCACTATACTATACGTATAGGAATTATAAAAAAAATATAAAATATACAAAAAAAAAGAGAATAAAAATATTTCACATTCCGTCGGTGATAAGCCATCGTTGTCAGTTGTTTAGGAAATTGAAATTGTTCACAGGTTTGCCAATCGTATCCGAAGGCATAAAACATTCCAGTTATTCGAGCCAACAATTATGCAGTTAATTAAAATTCATTTCAAAACGCGAATTATTTTTATTGCGTCGATTATTATTTGCAATCTATATATCGTTACGGTAGATATTTCATCGTGGTTATTTTAATGAGTTTTAATGAGAAGATATACTGATGAGATTTCGCAATTGCTTTATATATATATATATCATTTATTGTTTATGTGTTTAAAAATATAATAAATACAATAAAAGTACATTTATGTTATGGTCTCGTATCTATGCGAAATTACACAGTTCTTATATTTGTTGTAACAAAATATGTATGGATTAAATTAACATCAGTTATTAATCAAAGAAGAATCCACGTTATAACAATTAATGAAAAAAAATGTAATGATTGATAGGTTGTCGAACTGGAAAATCAAGGATATATTCGATTTATCGAAAGGTAATAAGTCGAATTAGTTCCGTCTTTAACTCGAATTAATATGTGTTACGAACTGCAAGTCGGTGCCAACTTTCGTTATCATATCATCATTCGTTTCGAGTATATGAATGAGAGAATTGCTGATTCTGATATATTTCAACGAATATTATTTTAACTTTCTTTTGTTTTTCTTTTAAATATTTCAGATTTAAACTATTTAAATATTTCTTTTTTGCATTGAATGCCTATTTTTGAATGGACGGTAAACAAATTTTGATTTTTACTTATTGTACATTAATAATGTATATCGAAGTATATATTCGAATCTATTTCATCCAGCAGATATTAATTACGAATTTTGAATCATGAATTTCGATTACTGCGTCAATTTCCCCTATAATACTAAAACTGATAGCCCAATATCAATATATATTTTTTTACGAATGCTGAAAGCATCAGGGACAATTTCTATGTTAAAAGATTTTTATAAGTATGATAATAACGAAAATATAATTTTTTTTCTTCAAATTTTATTGCAATGCATTGATAATTTCTATTATTGAATGCGAGATTGAATTGAAAATCGTAATAATTCATTTTAATGTTTACTTTTGTAACAAATATTCATCATTCAAAATATGAATTTTTTGGATATTTAGTACCATAAAGTCATTTCCACTTAAAAAATCGATCAATAATATTTGCGATCGGGAAATTCATATTCGGAAAAGGAAATCAAACAATAACTTTTGTTGTGACCTCATCTTTACGAAGTTTCTTTGCACCCTCAGCATAGTATCTCACTACTATGACACTAAACACAACTATATGCTCCATCGGCTTCTATACCGCTGTCACCAATCTCCTGGTGGCGGCGTTTACCGGTTATTCCGCTATTTGCACCAATTGCATCCGTTCAATGTTTCCCTATACTTTTATTTTATGTGTCTCTTTTTCTTCTTCGTCTTTTTGTCCATTATTCTGTCTCTTTCTGTAATAACAATTTTCTTTGATACTTTACTTTGATACTTCCCTTTATGAAGTCTGCCCTTATCCACTCTGTCCTTTTCCACTTGTTCGCTTTCCTTTTTACGGAGATCTGCTTTCGAGGCATCTTCGTAAAAGGTAAAAGGGTACAGTCGATTAAATCGATTTACTACAGACTAATATCTTTTTTTTTTTCAATTTTCTGTTTTACTGAATCGGTGTTTTAACCCATTTACGGACGAAAGCTACAATTTTTTTGTTTTCATCCAGTTTGGCACCTATATTTTAGTTTAAACTCTACGAAGCATATTCCGCAATAGGCTTTTTTATTGTCCAAGAATAACTGTTTCCAATTTGTTATTTTTTTCTTCTTTTTTAAATTTTCAAGTAAACAACTTATAAATACTTAAAAAATAACGTGATTTGTTTTGGTTTTACTTTATTGAATTATATTACTGGTAATGGCATTAGAATACTTCTATAAGTTATAGATATATCATGTCAAAAATGAATGTGATATCAGACAGGGGTATTCCGAAAAAAAATATTTTAAAAATGGCAGACACAAAATGTTGATAAAAGTGACATTTTAATTTGTAATCACATAGACATTGTGATTCTTTAAAAAGCACAAAACTTCATGGATTTTTTAAAAAGCTCAAAACTTCATGGATTTTTATAAAACTTGAAATGGAAGGATTTTTTAGGTCGCTTATCATAAATCTGGAGTCAGTTTTGAAAATTCAAAATGGCCGACCGCGCTAGTTTCGCCATTTTGAATTCTGAGAAATTAGCCTCAAATTTATGATCATCGACCCCATAAACCTTTGGATGCACTGTTTTATAAAAAATTCATTAAGTCTAATAATAATTCAGTTTTATCGCCATTGGATGTCCGCCATTTTTTAGCATTCTTTTTGGAATAACACTTATAGTACATACACTTTTTTGACACAATATTTATGACTTTTATATTTCAATAAATTGAATATAAAACAAAATATCAGGTATTACATTGTTACTTGGTTTTTTTAAAATGGCTATTGTACAATTTTTTTCGTGGAATTTTTATTATTTAATTTTAATAACAAATAAATCTTACATAATATCAATTTTATTATTAACGAAACTTTGTAGCTTATGAAAAATATTCTTAAATAAATTAATAAATAAAATACAAAATGTACGTAAATATTGTATCAGTCACTTTTGGTCGCTAAAAACAAATTGTTGATGCGACATTAAATAATCGATAAAAAAAAAAAAAAAAAATAAAAAATTCTTTTAACAACTTCATTCTTGACTGAACTTTTGGGGCATAAAAGTAAGAATAAACCTCTTTTGATTATAGGAATTTCGACTAAATTTTCTTAAAAAAAAAAAAAAAAACTATACATTTATTCTTAGGATTTTGAATTTCGTAAAAGTAATTCTTTTACCTTATCATTTAATGTAATTATATTAATGGCTCCTTTTAGACCTTTAACATATTATCTATCTCGAATTTTTAATATACTGTTTTTTATGTTAATGATAACAATATTTTTATATTACAGGAAAAAAATTATGTTCACTAATATCACGGATAGTAATTATAGACAGATTATACATGAATTAACATTGAATGTAATGAATAATAATAAAATTCATTTTCAATTAAGCGTTTTAGTAGTGCCTGACGTAACTTTTTCGTTTACTTCTTTACAGGCCTTCTATATCGTTATCTAATAATTTGATGCTCTCATAACGCACAAATCGCATCGTACCAAAGAGGGCACTAAAACGATTCAGCAAAAAATCTGCCGACTCTGTAATTTTCAAGAACGAGGTCGACTTTCAATTTATTTAATCCCGATCAAATATTTGCTAACACTTTGCATGCCTAACCTAAAATGGCGGGTAACTTATAAATTTGATGTTATTATATTTTCTGATCGCAGTCTGATGAAAATTCAAACGTATTCGTCATAATTAAATGCAATTAAATATTCTATAGACGTAAGTATTCTATTCTCATTTATCCCCAAATACGAACTGTAAAAAGACGTCAAAATGTTATTTCTCCGATCTAATTGGACTTGATGGATTATGTTGGGTTTTATATTCACAATTGCTGTATCTTTACTAACTTAGCGTTCGACATACGAATGTTGAACTTTATTAGCATGAAAGAATCTTGTTTGTTTACTTCTATACACCGTGACAATCGATTAATAGTATAAGAAAGAAAAATGCTGAAAGATAAGGTACAGATCAACGGTCAATGGTGTCAACATTAGTGCCTAGACAACATCAACACTTATAATCTAATGATTCATAAGGCTGTTGACAGACGAGCGACAGTTTTATCGGACATATCGCGACAGCCATAATATACAATAAATTCTTCCAACGTAAAAAATTTTGTTTATACTAAATGAAACGTGAAATCATCACGACTTGAGCTTTGTCAGAAATATCTCGATTTAATCATTTTTGGCCATATTCAAATCATTTCTCTCAAATAAATTTGATCGTGTCACGATATCATCAAGATACAAATGACAAATTTTCAAATATTTTTAATAAATATTATCTCTTTTTAATAGTGTGACACGTAAATGGAGTAGGGGTTCGTTTATTCAACATTCAATTCACATCGACGTAATTTCGTACACATTTTGAATCGTATTTTACATATATACGAATCGGATAAAGTTACAGGACTTGACTGAAATATCACGTAGCATTCGCGAGTTCAACGCGTATATACACCATTTTCGACGAGACCCTCCGCATGCATAACATTTACAAGTTTAGGGGAAATTAATTCGAGAGATTATTCAAAATATTGATTTTCATATCAAACCTCGTCGTTAGGCTCCAAACAATCATTTTATATAAACTGAGTTTGATTACTACGGAGATGTATCATCCGTGAAAAATCATGTTGTTAATCAGAGTAGTACGGAATTACAGAAAAAGGGATGCGTAATTGTTAAATACTCCCTAGGGGATGATGGTTACGGTCGTCACGCCACCCTCAAATACCGAGACATCTATATAGTGGCGCATATAGAGGGGTGAAAGAATCGACGTCAGTAAGTCACTGGGAATGATAACGGACGTCATTGAGGTAAGTCGAGCAACCACCTGCCGCACAGCCCGTCTCGGCAGGCTGTCGTTATCGATTCGCCGTGTGATCAGAATTTTCCCGATGACATGCATATATATATATATATCCATGTATTTATGTGCGTGATGTACATAGGTTGGGCATCTATATACATGTCTGTGCTTTGGGCGTGTGTGTGTGTGTGTGTGTGTGTGTGTGTGTGTGTGTGTATTGACCTGGTGGCCGATGGATGATACGGTGATGGAGTAAATGGGGAAAACGAGAGAGATACGTACTATCGGAAAAGGGGTGGGGAAAGACGGAGGGTGGCAACCTAATCTTGTTGCCACCGACGGGGAAGATGCGAAAGGAAGCGGGAAAAGCAGAGGAGGCATCGAGGCGTCGAAGGCGACGCCAGGCACCCTGGCCCTCCGTAGCTTTTATTTTATATATAGCACGGAGGCCGCGAGGAGCCTAAATATAGATGAAATGCAACTTGGAATTGGCAGAGCGAGAGAGGGAGAGGATGAGAGGTGGCGAACCGAAGGTGAGAATGAGAGGAGACGATGGACACGATGGGAGACGAAAATCGAGAAAGATGTACGGCGAAAAAGAGAAAAGTGTATATAAGGGGCGACCCGGAAAGCCGACAGGGAAGAGGCGGTGTAACGAATTTTCTTCTTGCCCCTTGACTCCGTTGCACCTGACCGAATCCACTGTGTGGACCTCTATCTGTCTCTATAATCGATTAAAAAGGCTCGAGAAATCCTTCTCTGATGTGTATATATAGGTTTCTCGTACGCCATTTTGAAAAAAAAAACAAATGATTTGATGAAATGCCGCGATTGTGGCTGGACCCCAAGAATCAGCTGATGATCATTTCAGGATGTTCTATGAAGAATTGTCAATATTTCATGTTTTGTCAAAACATGAAAACGAAATTACAGTGGTGATGTGTTTCAAATGATGATGCTAGATGGCGTCACTGAAACATTTATGTATATACATATACATATATATATGTGAATATGCAGGGTGACCGATTTTAACGTAAACAGCCAAATAACACGATACATCGCCATTCAATGGAAAAATTGTTGGATATACAAGCGACTGATTTAACAATGACCTTGACCTTCATTTTCAAGGTTACTCGAAGGTCTACTTTTAATTTTCCAATCGGAACCTACCATTTTTGATCCCGGATTTAATGAAATAAGTCAAAATTTCACGTCCAGGTGAAATTTCATATTATGGGTCAAAGTTCATGATCATGAAGGTCATTTCAAAGACAAATTCCTAATCGTATCCAGAAAGCCAAAAAATCATGATTTTTCCAGAATATTGTTTTTAAGAAAAATTGTTGGATGTCGAGGGGGAGGCCTAAACCACGTCCCTGGGAATATCCTTGAACCCATATTTTCAAGATCATTTCAAGGTCAAGGGGAGATTAGTAATAATAAAGTCTTATAATATAATAGTTGAAACGACCTTCTATATTTAAAGTCAATTATTCAAGATTTGACCTTAGAATTTAAAATGAAACTCAGAAGGAATTCACATGGACCCTTAAGGTGGTTCTAAAGTAGAACAGTTACCGACTGAACTTTGCAACAATAAAAGTATAAATAACGAATTATTTAAACATTTTTTTTAAATCTGGGCTCTGGAAGGGTGATTCTACATAACATATACCATCACCAAAAAAAATTCCAGCAGAAATCATTCAAAATTAAATAAGAACTTTTGGAAACAAATTATTTTTACGGTAGGTATGGAAAAATAATTTATTTCTAAAAATTTTCACTGAATTTTTCATTATTTTTAGTGGAATTTTGTTGAGGAACCTTTTATGTCATATCAAATCACCCTTCCAAAGCCCAAATTTTGAAAAAACGTTTCAATCATTTATAATTTACATTTTTCATATTTTGAGGTTAGGTCGGTAACTGTTCTACTTTAGAACCCCCTTAACACAAAAGGACATAATATGGACGAAGAATTTCGCGATCATGCAGAATTCGAGATCGAAAATAGGAATTGGGAAAATCGAAAAAAATAAAAGTTAACATTCAAATAACCCGAAAATGAAGGTGAAGGACACGGTAAAGGTCATAGGTACGTAATCCCCTCTTTGTTTCTTTTTGATGAAGAAGGTCCAACAAAATTGGAGCGTATCAAAATCTAATCAGTTATAGAAATAATCCCAAAAAGACACGTTAAAAAGTAACCGTCCGCAATTACTCCAAATTTTTAGTAAATTGTAATGTTATTCGTTAATATCCGTGACGTTTAATTAACAAAACATACTTAATGAAATTTATTATTCTATATAATGTTTACGGAAACGTTCGATAAGAATTTTTCGGTGAAATTCCTTAAATCTTCATAGCAAGCATTCCCTGGCAGTGCATATCAGCCTTAAATACATCGCTACTTTTATTACGTCAACCATGTGAAGTGCACGTGGTACCTATATATTAGCAGCTGAATTTCTAGAGCGATTTGTTTTCGTAATTTCTCCTTTAACGCTTCAAATGTCGATGCTTTTCTACATTTTTCAAGTAGTAATAATGTTATCGATTTGTTGTGCAATTTGATATTTGGAATTTATTTATTCTAAAACTCCAAAATCTAAAATGGATTTTTAAATGGAAATTGTATGACGAGTTATTCCTTTTGTGAATAAAAAGATTATTATTTAAAATCTAAATATGACATGCTGACAATGATAATTTTTTATACAGAATACACCTTATCAAATTGTCAATATTTTGATATTTTGTGTTTCTAAAAAGTAACTATTTTCAATATTCCGACACAAAAATCCATATACAATTAGTCGTCAATTGTAACCATTCGTTCATCAATAATGCAATCAACGGAAAATGTATACATAAACGTCATTTATGCATCCTGCATCTTACAGAAATGGAAGAAGAAAAAGGAAGAATCCAGAGCACAAAAAATTTAACAAGTCGGTTTATATAAAAATCGTTCTTACAGTTTTGTTATCTTTTTTAATCGAATAATAAAGAGAGAATATTTTTATTTACATTTAATAAAATAATAAGGTTTTATAAATATCAGAACATTTTTCAATTTATTATTTATGTTTAATTATAATTTTGTAACGTAACTAAAAACACATACGAGAATCCAAGAAAGCTTTTTTTATATTTTAGAAATGACATTTTACACTTTAATTGAAGATTACAGCTTCAATTAATATTTTAATATCTGTGATTTTTTATTTGCATTATGGAATTATTTATTATTTTTAAAATGTTTTTCAATTATTCAATGTTACATTACAATTTGTTTCATTTTAATTTACTTCTTTCGATTTCCCTGTATGATAGATTATATAAAAGTAAATTTTTAAAGAAATTTTTTTGAATTATTAAAAAATCGTTTTTCACGACGATAATGAACGTTGACAGCAGGCTTCTACATTGTCATAACTATAAGTGATCCTCTAGCACTCGGCCGTGACGTCATACGAGTAAATAACGCTCAGTAATATTTGTACAGAACATTCGCAATTCACATTTAATTGGATTAATATTGATATATAGTGCAGAAAGATCAATAGAGTAAAAGAAGCGTCAACAAAAAATATTATTAGAACGACGCTAAAATATATAGGATGTAATTTGCGTATCGTATACACTATATATCCTATTGAACGAATTGGAGATATATATTTGTCAAATAATTGATCATCGAATTTGCCGGTATTATGTGTATTCATACGAGGTAATGGTTTTACGTCATATAAGAAATTCTTCCGGAAAAAGTAAGAGCTTCTCATTATATATATATCTTCTTTTCAGATACAATGTGTTTATACCATACAGAAATTAAAGAAATGTTGTTACCAAATAAAAATAAATTTAGATTTTCTTATTTGAAAAGTCCATCTGATAAGACAGCGTGATTTACATAAAAATGTAATTTATAATTATACTCCAAAACAAGCGCATCACTTATTATTTTTTTAATTTTATATTTTTTAAATATTCTATAATTAATTTAATTAAATATATATTAAAGTTTTTGAACAAGATTTAAATGGGAATTTATGAAAATATTCAGATTTTCAGAGAATTTCAGTATATGAAATGACTTAAAATCGTTCTAAAACCTGGACCAATTTTTACAAAGTTATTAAGAAATATTTCAAGAATTTCTCGACGAAATTTTCCCCTAGCTGCACAGAAATTCATGTAAATTTTTTCAACACTTTTTGTGACAGGAATGGAAGATATGATATACATATCGTCTTTTTACAAAACTTCATTACATATATGTGATAATTTTTCAAAATCTTGAATATTATTCAGAATATAACAAAAACAAAAAATTCGAAAAATGATGAATTGTAACAATATGAACATTTTCCCCGTCTGATAATAATAACTTGGAAAATGCATTTCTTATTAATATTACATACAAGGTTCCAGCGTACACTACCACAAAATGCTCGCACATTTGCTCAATGTCATTTCTGTTACACAGGTGGCAGATAACGACACTTTGTGTTAGCACGTTATCGACTGTAAAATTACGACTTTTCTTACGTGAATGGGTTATAAAATTTTCACGCTAATAAACTTACGGAAGTAGCAAGCGGTTTACAGAAAAGTGACAAATGACAAATATATATACAATTGTTAGAATAATCCGCACAACTACATGAGCAGAATTACAGAGTCTGGTAAATAAAAAAAAAAGTATTTGAATTCTTTTCGATTTCTTAGCAATTGCATTAAATGTGAAGAAAGCTTCAGAGTCCAAGTTTATTATCTGCCTACAAATAATTGAAAATAAAGTAAAGAATAAAAATGATAAATTTTTGTATATACAATTTTGTATTTAGTTATTTAACTATAGAACAAGGAGCATATTGATATAATTTTAAAAGTTTTTGCACTTGTATTGTGTGGATAATTATTGGATAAAATTCATGTATATACCGAGAAAACGTAAACAAACGCCATCACGAGCGTTGAACGTTTGAATTTGTTTACGAATTTAATGAAGTTTTGAATTTCGTTCTATTTACAACTGGAATGTTGAAAAACAGTGAAAATATAAATGCTTATTTATAAACTCTGTAGAAAACAAGACTGATGAATATATACAGGGTGCCTCAGAATTTTCGACTGATATACTGCACTGAACTCGAAAAATCAAACGATATATAAGCTTCACAACATTTGATTAACATGATTTATGGCAGATACGTAATATGCGTCTTTAGTCAATTATGCGCGGAAAATAGTATATTACGTAACTAGGGCGTAAAGTAGACTTTTGCGCCTTTCTTAAATATAACGAAAAAATTCCGATAAATTCATTTTTTTTTATTTCAATTTTATAAGTTGATATATAAGATATATCAACTTATAAAATCAATGTTATTACCTTTCCGAAATTTAAAAACTCTTCTCGGATTTCTTTAATGTCGTATGAATAATCAACTTTTCAAAGACGTTAGAACAAAATCCTTCAAATTATTAACCGTTTCTCCGCTAACGAAACGATTTTATAAATTCATTGCGCTACAAAGTTTCTCCGGCCGTAAAACTCGAGTGGCAATGAACAACGGGTAAACAATTAAATATTCAAATGTTGATCATTGATAAATCATTTCAATGATAATATAGGCAAATTAGTACGCAAAACGATAAAGAATACGATACTCTTTGATACAATTAAGTTATCTGATTTTTAATACAAAAAAAAAAAAAAAATGATTCTGCTGAAAATATACTGATAAATATGACCTGGAATTATACCAATCTTAATTCGAGCGTAATCATTTATTGCGTATTGCATGCATGGTAAATTTTATTATTTTTACATTTTTTATTTCTTTTTAATTGTTGTATTGAACATTTTTTCAATTCATGTTGTAATTTTTGTAACAATTTTCTTTTATAATTTACATTTAATAAAGAAAGAAAGAAAGAAATATATATAATGACTTATATGAAAATGAGGGAGTTCCTTAATGTTGTTACATGTAAAACGTGTACATGTGAAAATTAGATTTAGTAAACTACTGCGCATTATAATGCTGCAGTGACCTAGAATTCGAGGAATTTTCAATAAGGGGATTTAATTTAAAAACTTAGTAAAAGTAAAACAACTCAAATCATTAAACGAGACGAGACGATGCAGTAATTTTAAAACATTGTGTACTTTGTAGCGACGATGCCAATATATAATAATAGCTCGTTTATAGTATAAATGTGGCAGAATATGGCCGCTGGTGAATTATTAATTATCGTTTATTATTATACCGGCAACAATTAAATCTTAATTATTATTATTATTATTATTCGTTCAGGTTGTGACGTCGAGCGGATCGAAGCTATCGTATATAATGCGAAACATACATTGCATATTTAATAATTTCGTTAATTATTTAATTGTTACGCAATTGATTCAATTTAAGCATGATCCACTTGCAATGCAGCGATCTTGTTAGTGTTTGAATATACTTTTCCGCATGACAAAAGTTCACGGAAGTAAAGGAAATTGAGTTATATATACCTTAAGAGAAGTTTTATTATTCCATTGTTTTCGAGAATTTTCGATCCCTTTTTCGATTCCTTGCAAATTTAATATAACAGTTTTCTTTCGATCTACATAATTCTATGTTAATCTACGTAAGTGTCCACTATACAAAAATGATTTGATAAATCGAATTTTTTATGATGCTCCTTGTTTCGAACTTGTCAATTTGGTAGTAAAGGTAAGTATTAGTGCTTTCCATCATCTCTGTAGAAGCATTTTAATAAGATATAGACATTCTAAATTGAGATTTATGTATCAATTAGTATATTCAGTCTCCTGTATTTACTTGAAATAAGCCACACAATAGTAGAAAGATATATTCAATCAACAAATTGGTCTGTACTTTAAAACATTACACTGCTAGTGATGGATTGAATCCCTTCATACCTATCAACCACGCAACAACCAAACCACTATAATTTACCCTGAATTTCATATATGAAAAGATAACGAAAAGAATCACCATGATTGATTTAATTTCAGATATGGATGAATTAGGGTGATTAAAAACGCTTTTATTTCAAAGAAAGTAACTTCGATCGTACCGTACATTATAGTGCCCTTAAAAGTAATTTGTAGCTACAGAAACAAGAGTATTGGTAAAATTATTATATACTTCACGCATGACATTGAATATTGGTTTCTATATTAATCTAATTTTTCTGATATTAATTCTTCTTAGAAATTATAACCTTCTCTCGATTACTTTGTTGAAGACATGTATGTTTAATTGTAAAAACAAAAGTAATCATAATATATGATATAATTTTTATTAATCTCTTGAGAGCAGCCATTCGAAATTCGAAAATTCATCAACTTCACACACACACATGTATGTACGTATGTATTATTACATAATTTGGTATATAAAATATTAATTTTTAACTATAATACATACATTTAAATAATATTTTTTAAAGACAATAAATAATCCCAACTTTTCAACCGTTATATTTGATTTAAAATATGAATTTGGAAAATGCATTATGATTCAATACAAGTTTAGAATAGTTCATCCCGGTAAAAGTATGGAAGACACGGATTAAAAGTAGAGAATATTGAAAACTTGTTATTTACAATCGATAATTGCATCAATATTATTGCTTTGTAATTAAAACGGATTAAAGGAGCAAGTTTTTGTATTAGTATAATAACTATTGAAATACCCGTGTACTATGTATTTCAATTAAATATAAGTAAAAAGTTTATTAAATGTAAATAAAATTTCAATCAAAAGGGCCTTTTTACGTTTTGATGTTAAAAAATTATTAAATAATAAATAATTGTTTCTGAAATAATTATTTCCGTTTAAACGGAGCTTATATCAAACAATTATTATAGGTGGTCGTTAAATTGTATTTTTGAAACATATTTTATATTGTTGCATTTTCCTTGTGAACTATTGTCAAAGTATATTTTCCTTCATTAAAACCCGAAGTTGACGATTAGTTTTATGAATAATGTATATCATGCCTCATGGAAGATCTTTTTATTTTACGATGTAAACGTGCAATAGTACTCTCAATTTTCTTAGAATGAAAAACTCTTTTTTTTTACTTATTTTTTACTATTTCTTGGGTCAAGTTTTAACTCATTTGAGAGTGAATAGGAGAATTGTCACTTTAACAAAGAATTAAACTTCACTTTTGAAAGAATGAAAATGTTACTTTTTCAAAAGACTGGCACAATTTACACTTCAAGATATATTCAGACGGTAAAAACTTAGATTTATTTCAACAACTTTTTTTTATCTTGAATTAAGGAAATTAATTTTTACACAGAATATTACAGAACTTCGATCCAGCAATGATTATTGTTTAATTGTTCATGAAAATCGAAAATCGATAGAGAAATATTATAAAATTTAGAATTAATTTTTTCGATTTTTTTTTTCAATAATTCAATTGGAATAATTGAACTTTTGTGTAAGAAATGTAGAAAAGTGGGACATTTAAATTTCAGCATATGAAAGAGTATTTCCCAAGAGAAACGTAGGTAAAACTTGATGGAAATCAATTCATTCACGTCTGCCAAAATGTTAATCAAGAATACAATGAACGTTAATTAAACATAAAATTCATTATAGTAATAATTTATTTAAATTCGAATAGTATATATTTGCAAAATAAATAATATGTTTCAAATTCACGTATACATGTGATTTTTAGTTTTGAAAAATAAATTCTTCACTGTCTTATCACTAATATTATAAATCACGAAATTAAAATTACAAAGCAAAACATTAATGATAACGAATTTTATTTTTATTTATTTAACTTGTAAAAACATAATTTCCCTAAGAAATATGAATTTACGCTTATATGAACCTTAATTTTATGTATCTATTTATTTATATGTAGATTTTTATTTACATAAAATTATAAGCTTCATTATTCAAAGTTAAATACTATTACTGCATCTTCCGTTTCTTTTTCAATTTTATTGCACGAAAATTAATCAATCCGTCTGCTTGTACATACATTAAAATATCGCTAAATCGAAAAACAAGCAATCAAAATCTAGTCCTGATAGGGTAACAATACACAAAAACGATTTGTCGATTACTAATTAAGAGTATTGGTCGAAAAAACAAATAAATTTAATAACTTAAATTACCAGGAAAGTAAATATAATACGATACAGACGAGTCTTACTTTCGTATTTTCGGTTGATTTACAATCAGACGTAAATAATAAAAGCACATATTCAATTGAATACCTACTACTACATTCAAAATTAAGTTTGAAATTCTAAACCTGAAATGGGAAATACCGCAAAGCACAAAGTATCAACGATATAGACATACAAAGAATGTCTGTTCTCTTATCACCTAACAAATGCACAGACTGTCACCGAACATCAGAGTGCAAAATAGCCGGAAGTTCTGATCAAATGAAATGCGTTTTATACGAGGGAAATCATCCGACAAATTATAAGGGTTGTACAGTAAACGAAGAATTAAAAAAAAATAGGTAAAATTTGCAACCCCGAGAAATAAACAAATAAAAGCACCAGAAGGAGATGCAATTCACAACGTCAAAATTGGCAAGCCGCAACCAATGAAACGGACCCGAATTGGACTTTCGTATAGTTGGCAAACAAACTCAAGGTCAATGCCCAAATAACTCCCCGATATATCCTATATATATATAGGATATCATTTGCTACGTGGGTCTGATTCGACTCATCAATAATCTCCACAAGGAAAACCCTCCTAGAACAAATGAGCACCATGCTAAAACTTTGAACTACCCAGATCTCCAATATGTCACAATGTCGAAGGTCCTGCAACTAGGAATTTAGAATGTCAATGTTCACAAATTAGAACTAGAAACATTTATCAAGAATATCATTTTATCGCTGAGGAATGAGGATGAGAGCTATGTAAAGCTATGGAAAATCCATACACCTAATAGGGTCAGCATTCAAGGATGAGCCAATATACTAATCTACGAATAGAAGACAAATTCCCGACGTAATAGATTTGTACATTGTTAAAAACATAAACAAATGATTAAATGTACAATCGCACTTAGAGCTGTGTTCAGACCAGTGTGCTGCCAAGTACTTCAAAAAAAAAGTCGTGCATGCAAAACAAGAGTACCAAGAACTGGTAGAAAAAATCCCGAATACTTCTTTATCCTTAAAAACGATAAACAAATATATGCTGCTGATCAGATTACAAAAAGCGGTGTTATGACAGCCACATTTGCGGATGACAGAATGGCTCTCGCTTCACGCGTTAATCACGAAACGACATCAGAAATTCAACAAACTAATCTTACCAACATTCGGATGATTGACTATAACTGGCGCATTAAAGCCAATGAAAACAAATCGGTCACTTTTACCAACCGAAGAAGAACGTGTCCTCAAGTTATACTTAATGTTCAACTAGTTCCCCGATTCGTTGCCGCCAAATATCTTGGCATACACTTCGATCGTAGCCTAATGTGGAAAAGGGTATAATCTTCACAAAAAAGAAACAGTTTGAACTTAAACTATGAAAAATGTCCTGGCTATTTAAACATGAATCAGAATCATCTATTGAAAATAAACTCTTGTTTATTTAATTATCTGCATAAATATTAATTTAATTAAATTTTGCTAAACTTAATTTACATGATAATGTAACCTAAAAAATAAATGTCAATGTAATTAATGCATTTAAAATGTTTTGGTGCGATTAAACGTAAATATTCGCTTTTATCCGCTGTGTCAAAGTTCACGAGTAAAGTATGTGTTTGAAATAAGAAAACGTTGAGGAAAAGTGACAAAAATTTAGTCCGAAATATTTTGAAAGCCATTTTTCAAAAACATTCTACAGTTGAAAAAAATTTTTTTTTAAAGCATTTAGACCCGAGCCTGAAATGTTACCAATGTTACCAAAAATGTTACCAAAAATGTTACCAAAAATATTCTGCAATAATCATTTGTAGAAATATCTCTAGATATTGCCTAAAAGATTTTCCAAATAGGTACAAAAATTCTTAAAGGACCTACATATACTTTTATGACATTTTTTTTATAGACACAATTTAAAAACCTAAAAATATTATTGTACAATCATATTGTCGACCTAAATTATTGTCTTAAAATTTTTTTTTTTTTTTTTCTTTGTTCAACGCTCAATAAATGTAGTTTAGCTTTATATTTTTATCTTTCATTTGAAGTAGGGTCGATATCCAAAAACCATATCTTGAAATAAAATATTTTATTGTTTTATTAAACATTTGAATAATGTTGATAATAATATGACTGGAGAGAAAATTAATGTTACAGAAAAAAAAAATTTTTTTTAATGTTATAACTTATTAACCATTAAAATTAAAAAATTTTAACCTTTAATTTCTAGAAAAGTACTTTCTTGAAAACTTGTCTAAACAAAATTTCAAATATATTAATTTGTTTTAAAACATCGTTTTTATTTTTAGCATTTATTAATAAATAAACATTTATATTATTTTTTATTAATTAAATTAATAAATAAATTTTTACAAGTTTGTTTAGGAAAATTTTGAAGAACAGCTTTCTCGATAAAATAAACCCTCATTGGTTAATATACCTGATGATTAAAAATGTTTAACTATTGTTAATTAGGAAAATTTTTTTCTGCTGAAATTTCATTTCAGATTTCTTTTCCATTAGAAAGAGTTCCTCTCGTCGGCAATATTATTGATAATAACATTTTAAATCTTAAAAGCATGATAAAAAATATTTTTCCAAAGCCTGACTTTAGTGTATCGATCCCCCTTAAATCTTATTGCTCCAGACTGTGCACTACAATAACTCGCTTTTCAACCAATATGTTCACTGTTCAATTCCCCGCAAACACTGAGGTAAGTTTTATATAATGTTAACATAATTATTATTTTATTTATGTAAAGGTCACATAATTATTACATATTTGTCAAATAATAATTATCCCAAGTAAAAAATTAGAACAATTTCATACAAAATTGTAAACTTTATTTTAGAAGCGAGTGATTCCATTATATTTACAATTTGTATATATACACTTATTGGTTACAAACGTTAAACGATCATTTTCTTGTAAACTAAATTTGTTTACAATTTTAATGAAATTTAAATCTGACCGTTTTACTTAGAACTATCCTTGATGGGTAGAAAGGGTATACAATTATTACTTTTATTTGTTTTTATGTTTTAATTTTTAATTTTTAATTTTTTTTTATTTAATTTAATGGTACTATTATTATTCGGCTTTTATGATTCCACGTGACTTTGAAGTATCTCGAGGGTTCCTAATCAAATATGAATATTTTGCAGCATCTTTGATCAGGCATTCGTTTTAACATATAGTCAACATCTACCTCATTCTTACTTCGGATGAACGTAATAGCCACCCTAGTAAACGAAATAGGATTGAAAGTCCAAATGTTGACTTAGCAAGGATTAAAATGAGTCTTTCCTAATCCAATTTTTGCACTTTCAGTCCTTTTTCTTATACTGGGCAGGGTTGCCATGTCATCCCTCAAACGAGTAAAGACTGAAAAAGTATAAAAATCTTAAATTCACTTATTAATTCTTTCGAATTCAATTTCTTGACTTTCAATATTTGTCAATTTTTCAAATCTATTGATCCTGAGGTCAAAATTTATTAAGGATTCGGAGAAATTCACATCACAGTAAACGAAAAGGATTTAAAAAGGTATATTGGCTAATTCCAAAATGTACAAAACAAGAATTCGAAGGAATTAAAGTGAAATGTCTTTCTATTTCCTTGGAATTTCTTTCTTGCACATTATGAAATTGGCCAATACCTTTCAAATCCTTTTCGTTCATTGAATCGTCTTAATCCTTTTTCGTCTGCTGGTCATTCCGTAATTTCATATTTACATCATATTAGGGAAATACAGTGACATACAAATTGGTAAATGTCACTGATAATGAGTAAGTTAAGTAATAACTGAACTTTTATTTCCATATATTACTTTATAAAGTTCAAAGTTCCGACGTGGATTTGTTTGACAGCTCTAAAAGCACACCCCCGGAAGGATCACAGGCCCAATTCAATCGAATAAAAATGGACAACGCAGTCGTTGAAAATGACTGAAAATACTTTTTAAATGCAGACTTTGATGCAGATAATCTGATACTCCAAATTCTGATCAACCCTTACGACAGCATATGTATACTACTACGTTATTCAAATACAATACTTCAATTATTATCTTCTCTAATTTACAATTCGATACTCCTGCAAGTTACTAAAAATTGACTACAAAAGTAGAATTCAATACTTTCATTTTTTTTTCAATACTTTTTCAATCGCTTTCCCTCCCGCCCCCAAAATTCAACGATCGTTGACCTATTGCTTCAAACACCGAGATACGATCGGTACAAATTCGAAAAATCATTAAGACAGACACCATCAAGGAGTGGTTGTGACGCGTGTCCCACCATTGTCAATGGAAAACCAGCGAAAAGCTCGCTGCAGCATACATATACATATATACAGCGTTAAGCTCGCCTCGACGCCGGGATCGAGCTTTCGTATACGGATTGGCCGACTAGGCTTTTTCATCGATTTTCCATTAGACGTAATTCAATTAGATCGGGAAATGTTCGATCCGCGCACACCAGTCGGCTTTTTCGGTTTCCGGACCGGAAACTTAAGAGCTTTCGATATAGGAATAACGACACAATAACGTCGCAAGGGGATGTAGGACAGGGGCTCTATCACTCGTCGTGTGTCGTCGGCATCATCATCGCTGGAGTGGCGCCTCCGTTCGGGTTCACTCCACGACGGCGTGCTAAAAAGCTCGTCGCTGGGGCGGATTCGCTGGGGTATACTCTGGGGCTGCACCCCCCCAATCCGATACAACATTATTAGGCATAATGAGAGGGTTTAAAAGCGACATTGCCACTTACTTTCCGAGTTCCTCCCGAAGATCGTAGTTGTCACTAAACCGCGTGCAAGCTGCTTGGGCAGCCATACCGGAGGCCTGAAAGCGAACCACGGCGAATATTTAGCACACTGCCGGTGATGAACGGAAGAAAGCTCACTCTTGTCTCGATGTCGTGCGGGCGACTTCTTCCTGACTCGGAAATTTCACTCGCGATCTCTCTCTCACACACACTCTCTCTCTCTCTCTCTCTCTCTATCTATCTATCAATTATCTATCTTTATCTATCGTTCCCTCTCACTCGCTCACGTCGCGTATCGCGCGTGTAGTCCGCCGACTATCGCGTATACAGGGGCGAAAACTTCTCGGGTCAAATCCGATCAATAAGAGCGAGGACCGTAGTGCCGCTGTCGCTCTCGCACTCCCTCTCTCACTCCCTCTTTCGCCGTCACCGTCCTCCTCGTATATATATATATATATTCGCGAGCGTGCGCTCTCTTCCCTTCCTCTCTCTCTCTCTCTCACTCTCTCCCTCTTTCACTCTCTCGCTATCACTCGCCTCCTTTCTCTCTCTCTCTTTCTCCTTCTTTGGCCCTATAGTGCGACTATCTTCCCGTCACCAGTCCCTTCGTGGGTGGTGGGAGGGAGGAGCGCGATAGAGAAAAAAAAAAGTCTCGGGCCACCCTCGACCCTTGAGCCGCGAAATACGGAGGAGGCTGAAGACAACGATCGGACTCACGAGCGACACTGCACACTATACAATATATGTATATATATATATATATGCGTGGGCCAAAAAAAAAAGATATGTATATATATATATATGTATATTGTATGCGTTTATATATATAGATATATTTGAAAAGAAGACACACGAGATTCTCTTGCGCGCGTCCGCACTGTTCGCCGGCGGCACGTCGACTGACTCGCGTAGTGCGGAAAGCGTCGACGCGATATGCGATTCGACTTGATTCGACTTGGTGTATATACGCCTCGAGGCACTTAAGGAAGCCGAGGCGCCGTCGTCGTCGTCGAGCCTTCCCCGCACCTACCCGCCGAACCGTCGTATATATATATATAAGAGGATATATATATACATATATATATACATATATAAATATGTGCTTTCCGTCACCGCCCCCGCCGAGGGGATGCCCCGTCTTCTCTCTCTTACGCACACACCCACATACGCATTCTCTCCTCTCCCTATACTCCCACCTCCAGCATTTATCCCCATTTATTCCCCACGCCGAGATCATCCCCGGTTTTCCCACTTTCTTCCACCTACCACCCTCGCCACACCGGCATCTCTTCTTTTCCAATTTCGACAATTTTCTCCGCTATTGCTCCCCTACCTATACCCACCCCCGACACGGGGGCATTTGAAGATATATATATACGACGAGGGCGATTGGTGAAGTTTGAGTGCGGGAATGACGCATTTGTATAAGATATAGGTGGGGAACGCGTCAGAATGTGGAAAACATTATTTTCGGTGGAGAAAGCAGTGCAAATAACCACCTGTTTTCAAAAACCGCAGAGCTCGTCATTTTTGTAATATACCAACATTCACCGACTTGTTGATAAACATCTGCGGATGCCGCGTGGAAATAACCGATTATATGTATATATACACTTTTGTCATTTTTCGATTATAAATCATTATAGGCACCTGTCGAGTCAAAAACAGTGTAGGAAATACGAGATTCCAGCATAATTTTAAGAAAAATGTCTATTCACGCCCTCGTGCTGAAATTACCATTTTTCCATGCTGTTCCTATATCGTCGAAAATGCCACGTTCATAATCATACGCGAGAAACTCGTATTTCCCGCACTGGAAATGCAATTTCCCGCACTTGTATCGAAATACATACTATTTTCGAATGCCAGTAAAAGAAAAATGATTGGAGCATGGAAAAACCGAATTCAACTCTGAATAGATTCGGAGCTGAATTCGGTTTCTCAAGCAACTCCAATGCATATCGATTACAATGATTTAAAAAAAAATATTAAATGGATTTTCGATGTTGAATTATCGATTGCTTGGCACTCCAATCCATTTTCGTTTACTGTAATGTACTGTCATGGAAAATAGCATTTCCCGTACATGTAACGAAATACCGTTAGTATATATTCCTCATGTTACGAACAAAATAAAGTTTTGTACGTTTCTTCGTCGACGAAATGATAAGTTTTTCGGATACGCAATGCATAAATAACATTACCAACAAACTTTGATAAAATATTTCTCGATATAATTCGAGTCGACAAAACTCTAAAATTTTTTTATTTTTATTCATTCTTAATAATGACATTTCTATCACGAAAAAAAAAGAACAAAGGAATAAATAGTAATAATAATAATAATAATTGAACATTTTTTGCTTGATACTCTCTAAATATGAATCACTGAAAAACCGCTGATTGTCAGCGAATATAGTCGCTGATTTCACTAGTGATAAGTGTGCCACTGAGAATCAGCGAATAGTCGCTGATTGATACAGTAAACTACTTCTGTCACTGATTCATAAGTTAAATTTAAATTTCACTGAAATAATCAGTGAAATACAGTCCACTAAATTAATCAGTAAAATTCACATATCGTCCTCTCTCCCTCTCTATCTATCTACCTCAGCATACATAACAGTTTCATCGTCACTTTATTTTTAAACAATATAAACTTTTACATGATTTAAAAGT
>JAPYZR010001017.1:0-24601 GCA_030522945.1 Trichopria nigra
CGAATTTATCGCAGAACTATTCGGAGGCCCCTACGGCGTCTACGCCACTGTATTCGGCGTTCGGCTGCCAGCTCGCGGCTGCTAACTTCAGCGTCGTATTAAACAAAAGTTTTACGTCTGCCTAATTAAATTCCACGAGAAACTGATTAAGGCTTATTAATTTAATTATTATTATAATTAAATTGCCGTGGTAATTAATTAATTCTAATCTATTCGACGATTACTCAATAATTATATTGTCCGTATTAAGTATACGCATATCGTTACGATTCTTCAAGTATATACGATGATAATAAAGCACAATTTCCAACTAGTTCAGTATTCGGAACGTCGCCGTGTGTATGTAATCCCATGCTGAATAATTACTTTAAAGTACGCATTTTTTCTAATTAATTTCGACTGCCATTATAAAATAATACCCATCTTGTAACTGTAACAATAATATCGGCTGTCTCTAATTTATATATCAAAATTTTCCTTGCATCGTTAGTCCGTCTGTATTTAGGTGTGTGTGTGTGTGATAAATTAAAGATTAGTCGTTTGCATGATGATGATGATGATGTATGATGAGGACGTCGGATGATGATAACGTATGAAGACGTTGGATGAGGATGTCGGACGAAGATGGTAATGATGTTGGGTAATGATAAAGATAAAGGATAAAGATTATCGGTTGTCATACATCATAGATCTTCCATCATCATTATTATCAGTGTGTCTTCATCGACTGGTAATATCGTTCATCGTCATCGTCTTGAATTAATACCCCACATAATCATCAGCCGCCCATTATCATCCAACAATATCCATCATTATCAAACAGTATCATATACGACACTATTACTCGTCATCATTATAATCATCTGTCTTTATCAAGCACCAAACTTCATTCGTAAACATCGCGCTTGCATCACGTGCGTCTGTGTCCAGCGTCTGACAAAAAAAAGTCTGTAAATTTAACAGATATGATTCGTTTATATGTAAATGAATTATCTTTTCTTTTCCGTATTGTTTTTCATAAGTGAAATACTTTTTGTATCTTCTTGGAAAACGGAAATAAAATACAACATGAAATAGGTAATGGCGTTTCAACCTTTTATTTAGGTCCTCATCAGAATAGAAATTTATTATTTGATTTCTTTATTTTACCAAATTACTTTTCTCCTCCGTGCATTAGCAGATTGTGAGTATGTAGTGAGTTTAGATGATGTGTATCATTCCAGGTATCACAAAATTCGGTTCAAATGATGGGAATACAGGATGTTTCCTAAACATTATTTTTTAAATATTTTCCTGTTGAAAATCTCGAGAGACCTCCATGACTCGTGTGGACTCGCGTATATAGGTTATGTTAGGAATGGTGAGGTTATGTTACAATTTTTCTTTGAATATATAAGAACGAATATACACATAACTGGCGCATGTTTTGATTCACGTATTAATGCAATGTATATATAGGATACTAACTAAACGTCAACATAACGCAACATATGCAGATACACACGTATACGTGTATTTCAAGAGTATATTTTGTTTATCTTTTGAGCCCAGCTCTTTTGACTGTATATAGCGAGGCACTTCTTTATCCAAACGCAAAATTCGAACACAGCACCCCGTTAAACGAATAATACAAACACAAAATAAATATATAATATTTAATGTATAATCTTATAATCCGACACCGTAAAGTAATGATAATAAAACCAACTGTAAACCATGAAAAGTTATTCACCCTGAAAAGAATAGAAGCATTCAATGTTATTTAGCCAGAGGTTTTTCTGCCTACTGCTCGAGCAGGAAGTTGATTAGAGAGTTTAGATAACGTATCGTTTCCCTCTCTATATATCCTCAAATATTTACTATCTGAACATTGTTTACCAAATTTCTTTCGATTTATTTGGAATTGATATTAATAAAAGTGACGAATGACATTGTAAATGCATTTTTTATTAAAAACGGTCAATACAGTTTACGCAAAAAAAAAATTAATCTTTAAAATTTTGAACGTGGTCGATGAACTATCGAGAAAAAATCAAACCGTGATCCCCCTAGCGTCAAATAGTACAACTGTCATTATCGCGAATCATTTTTGTCTAAAAAAAAAAAGAAACAAAGAAAAAATGGCAAATATTGTAAAGATCCAAAAGTAGGTCTATAGATTCGTTATACGTTTTCAATTAAATCGCTCAATTTGACAGTTAACTTTTCCAATTTTCTTCTTTTTTCTTCGATACGTTCACGTATGCACGAAAGGACGGTCAGCTGACGTCTATGATGGTTTCTAAAAGTGTGAAATCAATGTCTATATTTAAAGCCGACAAATTACGAATCGTCGAGGGGAACGTTTCGGGTGAAATCGAACACGTGGTTAACAGTCGCCACGAATCATAAATTAACCAGAAAAATCATCTTTCTCGGAATGCAACGGTCGCAGTGACTCATCTAACAAAAAAATCGATTCATTCAAACTTTCCAAACAATGAAAGCACGCGGAAGTAGTGTATGGTAGTCTCGAATCGAGCATTTCGAAATCATTTAAAGAACAATTGATCTATAATTGCAAATACAACGACGGAATGCATCAAACTGAGTTTGTAATTGTGATGACAAATACGAAAGAAAAAATTACGAGGACCAAAATAGTGAAATTTTTGTAATTTTACCAAACGTCCATTTTTACAAAATGGCAATGTTTAAAAAATAAACAGATATTTTAATGCATCAGTCATAATATAAGTAACATCAAATTTTATTAAATGGCCTACACTGTTCAAATTACATTTAGTCCACTAAATGGGATATAATCAGTCATAATATTGGGTTTTATTATTGACTCGTAATCAGGGCCACAAAAACTTTTTTTAAATTAATTTTGAATATTTATTTATACCTAGTGGATTAATATGTAGTCGTTACGTTTTTATACAAATATGGATCTTTTCACACTTATTACATTCGGAATTTCAATATTTGAAACTGATTTTCTAATATTATTCGAAACTTTCGGAAATGTGTTGAACGTTATGATAATTATCGAACTAAATGTTCTATTGTTAGACTAAACAGTGTTACTCCATATCGTTACGACTGGAAGACCGAGTGAGCGGATTGGCGAACCGTGGCGACAATCAAGAAAGCTGCAATCAAATTAAATCGACACTTTGTCAACATTGTTAATGTTGAAATTCTTGTAACAAAAAATATAAAACTTCTTTGCACCAGGTAATTTGAATCTTTTCTTCGATAAACATTGAAAATACAAGTGTTATTTTCTTCGCTGATAATTTCTTAAGTGAAATAATGTTTAATAATATTTTTTTGTAATAATAATCAGCATTGAAAACACATTGAAAATACACCGATTAAGCAATAACATTCTAAATTGACAAATACTTCAACCCTAATTGTATATTAAAATATTTATCACTTTATAGTTGATTAGTTTGATGATAAGTAGTATCTTGGAATTATCATTAACCAATTAATGTAAATATTGTTAATGTGCGCAGATAGAATGCAAACGGTTTTTTTGATCATTCTATTTTAATTTACACTTTATAATTTATTATATTTTAACTTACAATTTCACATAAAACTTTGTTTATTGTAATATTTGAGAGGTTTTTTATCGCTTCATTAAGACATATGTCAGTCGATGGTACACGAAAACGGTCGACATCGATGCATAATATATTATTGTACCATCTTTCACTGGGACTTGCACTTGTGCAGTTATATAAGTACCCATAAGAACCCATTTAAAATTTTGCACTGCGCAGTGCAAGTTTGCACTGATCAAGTGTACACTTTAACATGGACTCTTATAAGAAAACTGCACGAGTGGAACTGACAGTAAAAAACACTATTAGAAAAGAAGTAGTTTGTGGTCTATTGAAAAAGTAAAACAATGATTATGTAATAGTATAAAACATTTTTTTTACATTATAGTTTATTTACGAGATTCTAGTTTCAAATGTACAAACAATTATCGATTTACCTTTGTTTAGACAAATAAAGGTATTCATTGTTGCATCGGAATATAATTCACTTTACAATTTCAAACAAATGAATTAATCTTGTATTTTCTAAACATCTTTAAAAGTTATGATAATTTAATTATTGCCTACTCAATTCGAATCTTTCTCGTTTATTATAGTTATCAATAAAAATTAATTTATAATAGATTATCTATCTGTAAACTAATTTCAAGAAATAAATATCAGTTCTTTTATTATGGGTCACTGGCAACGATCAGCATTATAAATAGATAAAAGAATGATAAAATATTGTCATCATTATTTATACCATGATTTTATTTATCTACTCGTTAGCATTAAATATCACTTTTAAAAACTAGTGTTGTCTATTTATGACAGATGTAGTAGTAACATTACAGAGGTTTGCTCCAATTTTATTAAAAATTTTGGATTATTTTTTTATTACTTTTTAATTTTATTTAATTTATTATTTTTAATTAAAAAATAAAATTGGAGCACATTTAACAATTGCGTAAGAATAACAAATAAACTAACAACAATCAAAGTTGACATCATTGATTTTTCATATAAGTAAACTCTTATATCATTGGGTACTAACTCAAGCGATTACGTTACACCTAAAATAAACATGTACAGTTATACAATTCATTTAAAAGAAAAACATTCTTGAATAGAATCAATTAGTTTTTTTACGTTTATTAAATTATGCTTAATTAAAAGTTTATGTATTTTATCATATATATGTCACATCAAATGTATTCTTTATTTAATAAGTTTATCTGATTTAAAACGGTTTGAAATAAAATTTTCTAACATTATAAGTGTGATGCATAAATGTTTTTACTCCATTCCCGTTATCCCATATCATATCTGCCATCAAGTATGAGTAAACGAGGAATATTTATTTAGCAAATCAACGTTTACTTAGCAAATTTATGAAATTCATATACTACCAATTTCTTGTCATGTATATCAGTCAATTATAAATATTATCTCACAAATATTTCTATTCATATGTTTGTTTATAAGTCATGAGATTGATGAAATATATGTCAATTATTGAATTAGAAAACAAATTTGTAAATGAACCTATTTAGAAATAAACATGGTACTTGCTCCGTAATTCACAATAATTATAAGTAAACAAAAAATGTTTAATTTTATCTTATCTCACAGGCAGACTTTCATCTGCTCAAATACTCAAAGTAGTAAAATTTAAAACTTTTCACGAATTATTTACCCATCAGAAAAAACTAAGTTATTTGATATTAAACGAAATAATGGAATATTGAGCATCAAAATATCATAATTAAACAAAATAAGACCAAAACATGTAAAGATAATGGAGTATCGCAAATAAAAATGTATTGATTTCTCGTTGATACGAATGAGATCAGTCACCGTAACAAGAAAACACAGATAGGTTCTTTTTGGATATCACTTAAATTTCTCCAAACTGTATCAATATCACACGAGCGACTGTGAACGTCAAAGAACGCGACGCATTCACAACACATCCGACACACAACAACATAAACTCTCCCATGGAGCGTGGAGGAGTGCACTCCGGCAACATGGTCCATTTATCTGGCAGACTTCACCGGGATGCTGGAAGAAAAGACTCACCTTCTGGGTACGCCTGCTTGCTCTGCACCAGGTCGATGAATTTGTTGGTGATATTGTACAAATGCCCCATGCCCTTGGGGTTGAACTTGGTGGTGGCTTTGTAGGGGAGCATCGTTGTGTTGACGGTCGAGTACTCCACCGCCTGATGGGTGGCCATCATATCGTTTAGTCGTCGATCGAGATTCTCGCTGATTTCGCGCATCCGGGTGGCCAGGCCATCGTCCCCGAGGACAACCGGAAGTGCGATGGCAATAATTACAGTGAACACTAGCCCCGGGCGGGGGCCTTTTACGCGTGGGTGCGACATCGCCGACATCCGCAAAGCACTTGCGCCCCGGACGCGCTGCTTGCGACTGTTTTTCCTCCCGTTTCGCTGCCTCGCAACGGCTTCCAGTTTTCCTATAGACCCTGCGGGTTTATCTCCCCCTCCACAAAGCGCGCACTCTCCGGAGTCCGGAGTGTTCCTCTCTCTACCTCCTCGCCGACGCAACGACGACGGCGGCGGCCCTAGGTCCTACACTCCTATATAGGTTTTCACTCTGTCTTTCTCGTTCCATATATCTCTCTCTCTCTCTCTCTCTCGGCACCCTTCTCCACTTCGAGGGATTCCGTCCGGCTTCGGTTCGCATTCGGCGTTTCACCGTTCAGCGATTCTCTCTCGTTTGTGCGGCATTCTTTGTTCTCCACTCTCGAGCACTTCGTTTGGGGAGGATTCGACCGAACTCTATATGTATATATGAATATATATGTGTGTCTCGAATCATGTCGGTGTAGTAGTGTCCCGTTTCGCGAATGTGGTTGCCTGGAAACGGTCTGAAACTTTTGGAGGTAAAGGGTCGATGCAGATGCGACAATTTGAAATGTGGAATTCGGACCGCAAGCTTCGTTCGAATCGTTCGCGGTTTTATTAAAAAATATACTTTATATATGTATACATATATGTACATACTTTTATCGTTTTTGTTTTGTAATGAATTACTTTTTTTCTGTATGTACATATAATAAGTAAACTCACTCGTGCGTGGAAAATATTGTATGTACAACGAATATATACACGTCTACCGATGGCATTTCTTCTCTATATGTGTTTGTTTAATAATCGCAGTTTATGGCATTATTGATATATCGATACATACATCGATTAATGTAATGACGAACGAGAATATCCGCCATTTTGTTTGTAAATGATCGTCATTTATGGTCATCACGATAAAGATAAGCCGAAAATTTCAATTGATACTTTTATGAGATTAGGTCCAGTCGAATATAATCGCATAATATTACCGGCTGAGCGCTACATACGCTTATCGTATTGATGTCGTCAATGTCACTCCCTATACCGGAAGTCTGAATAAAAATTAGTACATGGCGTACATGGCTTTCACTACTATTAGCTTTTTACCTACGTTTACAATCGAAACTTTCGACCTGTATGTATAGTCTGTATCTATATATTAAATCCATGTATTAAATAGTAAATAAGGAAACAAATGTAAATGCAAATTTGTAATTTATGGTAATAGAAGTCACGGAAAAATCAACAAACGAATTTATCAGATATTTACGAGCAAATATAGATTATGTTTGAAGGTCTAATTATAGAAACTGACGGACACTTTTGATATAAAGTTCCATTATTTGACTATTTGTATTTTAAAGAAACGGATAGAAATGTATAGAAAATGTATCCATTTCTATACGTTTTTTTAAAATCCGGATAGAATTGGAATCCGATTCTATACGATTCTATCCACTTTTTTTACCAGTTATGGACCTGCAATCGAAAAGGTATTCAAGATGAATTGACATTCGAATTCCTTTAATTCTTCTGAATCCAATTTCATGCGATGACTTTCGTCGAGAAAAGAAAAGGAATGAAAAAAGATTCGAGAAAAGCAATTAACATTCAATTCTTTTGAATATTAAAAAGATTCGACAAAACAACATTGAATATACTTTTAAATATCTATATAACCTCCGCAAATGTATTAAAGATTCAAAGGTATTCAAAAGAATACCTGTAAATACGAGGCATTATTTATATCTATAAAGGTCAAAAAACGAATTAAAATGGATTCAAGTGCATTCAAATGGATAGAAAATGAATAAATTTCAATCCACTTGAATCCATTTTAATTCGTTTTTTGACCTTTCAATGCATATTACATTTTCGACATCATTATTTTTCAGCATTATATTTATTTTCAACGATATAATATTTTGGGATTAAAGTGGATTCGTCTGGATTAATATGAATCCTCGATTCTGGATTATAGGTGGGATTCAGTGTTTTAAGAAATAATTTTTGGATTTATGAGGATTATTCAGTTTGGACAGATTACGAATTCAACCGAATCCATTTGGAATCCTTCTGAATTCACTTCCAATCCGATTGCTGGGATAGTTATTTTCGTGTACCACGGGCGTAAAATGCAATTTTAAGCATGAATATGGTTTACAAAATGAGAAAATCTGTACATTTATAATTATTTCAATAGGAGTAAACCAACATGTATCTTAACCGTACTGAAAATTCCCATATGGTACCCCATATGTGGTAATTTGACGTGGAACCCTACATACGAGAATGTTTTTAGCGAATTTTATTAAACATGAAAGAAACATGTTTTTCTTTTTGTAATAGAAATTCTAGTTCAAAATTTCCACATGGGATTTCTATTACAATGAAACTACGTATTTCTTTCTTGTTTAAAATTGTCTAAACAATATCCCAGAATTTTGTTACCATTCCAAAAGACAACCATTTTCCCACGCATATGGGATCCCATATGGGAATTTTCAGTAGGGAAATTTCATTTATTATATTTCCAATTGGATTTTTTCCCGGAGGTGATGTAAGTGACAAGCAGAAGCAGGGTGGAAGATTTAACCAAGAAATCAGAACCATCGAGCAGTGCTACCAAGGATTTTGGGACAAAAAGATCTTGGGATTAGATTTTGGAGAAACGGACTCAAAGAAGAATAAAAGACAATAACCAACCCAGTAATCGAAAATGCATTGAAAGGTCAAAAAACGAATTAAAATGGATTCAAGTGGCCAACATTATTTCTAATCGACTCGACTAAAATTTGAAATTCAATAATAAAAATGAATGACATATGAATTAAATAAAAGGGGTTTCTTCCACCTTGGCAAATACGGGGGAAAACAATCGGAGTAAAATTGAAATTTTTGTACCTTCACTCAATTGCTCATAACTCGGGTTTTTAAATGTAGATTCTTTTCTTCAATATACTTTGTTTTCTTCGGACATGTGCGACCCATATATATACGTAAACAATGAGAAACTGGACGTAATTTGAAGTCTTGTATTTTTATCTGTGAATTTTCGATTTTTACTTTGTCTTTTACAATATAAATTAAAATTCAAAAATTTCATTTAAAATATATAACTTTCTGATCAAAAAGAAAACGTTTGAACTTATGTAATTGATAAATATGAAGTTTTAAACAAATTATATGTATTTACAGTTTAAATAAAATTCAGAAGAGGATCTCAAACAGAAGACCGAAACGTAATAAAAGGATTGTACCAAACATAATCATTTCTAATATCCTAAAAACAAGGAAGAGAATTATAAATATATGATAATAAACTACTGAACAAATTAGAAAACAATGTCATGAGATTTTTGGAAATTCGATTATTTTTAATATTGTACCGTTTCTAATTCGAAATATGACGCTATCTCCAAAACTAATCGAAAAACTTCATTCTGTAGACTTAATTACAACAAACATTATTTGTATTAATTTTTTTTATATCGATAGTCCTGGATGATTGTACTGAAACGTAATGTATAATTCATCACGCGATGTATACCTCTGTTTTGTTAGTTGCGTTCGTCGCTTAGAAACCTGTGGAAATATTAGGGAAAACACATACTGTCACGAATATGAGTTCGTATAATAACTGATGTGTTATATATACGAAAGGGTTTTTTCGTTTCCATGAATGATCAGTAAAAAAAATTGGTAGTTGAAAACTTGGATTAAAATGGATTAAAAATGATTAAAAATTGATTCATTTATTCTAGAACGAATACTTCTGAATTCTTGTTAATCCAAGTTTTGATGTTTTAATCATTTTTTTTTAGGTGTGTGAAATTGATTACAAACTGTTAGCTGTACGGTTAACAATAATGTATGGGGTAATTCTTCGTACAATTTCGAGCAAAACTGTTCATATGTTTTTACATTATTCCCCGCAAGTTTGCCTTCAAACGCATTAATATTGATTTTGCACATGCGCAACTCCTTAACGATTTATAATAATCTATATTTGCTTGAAAGCAGGAAATTCCCTATCGATTGTTTTACATTCTAATTCGCTCCCAACAATACGAGTACATGAATGTATACATATGTATACAATAGAAGGAAACCGATGATCATAAAATAAATGACAAATGTTATTCGAACCATGAAAAACACGCAACTTTTATTAAAATTAATATCTGTAAGACGACATAGAAAAAGAATTCAAAGATTAATTCCCTGGAAATAAAAATTAGTATATTCGCATTATGGCCCAGTAATCGGAAATGCATTGAAAGGTCAAAAAACGAATTAAAATGGATTTAAGTGGATTTAAGTTGATTCATTTTCTATCCATTTTAATTCGTTTTTTGATCTTTCAATGCATTTCCGATTACTGGAGAGGAAAACAATTCAGTTTGTCCTTTTTGTTCTAAACCAAAATTCCCTCTTGAATTTTGTTGACCCAAAAACACTTATCGAATATCCCAGTAAACGAAAAAGGATTGAATGTTCAAAATTTAGATTAAGAAGGATTCAGAATGATTAAGATGGATTCATTTTACATACCAATGAATACTTCCCAATCCAAAATTTGACCTCCCGATCCTTTTTCGTTTACTGGGATTTCCTACGCGGCTGTTTAAGAATTAAAATCAAAAAAGGATTGGAAGTGAATTCAGAAGGATTCGAATGGATTCGGTTGAATTCGTAATCTGTCCAATCCTCATAAATCCAAAAATTATTTCTTAAAATGAATTGAATCCCGCCTAATCCAGAAAAGAGGATTCATATTAATCCGGACAAATCCACTTTAATCCCAAAATAATATATTGCTGAAAATAAATAATGCTTCGTATTCAAAGGCATTCACGGGCACAGACGTGAATCTAACGGAATGCATTTTAAACTGGGGATTCGAAGGGATTGACACCCTGATACCCATGGATTGAAAGACATTAGAAGGTGATTGCCCAGTAATCGAAAATGCATTGAAATGTCAAAAAACGAATTAAAGTTTATTCATTTTCTATACATTTTAATCCACTTGAATCCATTTTAATTCGTTTTTTGACCTTTCAATGCATTTTCGATTACTGTGTGTTGTGTGAATCCATGACAAATTACCAATTCAAAGGGATTCAAATTTTCAATCCCTGCGAATCCTTTTTCAATTGCTGGGGACATATTTATTACGTCTCCCAAATGAAACTTCACCAATAATGGTACTGAAAATAATCGAGAAATATTGTTTATGAATTAAAAAGGAAAGATTTTTTTTATGGATAGGATTAGATTTGACATTCGTTCAGTTTCTAAAAACGATAAAATTCAACGTATAATTGTCGATAACCAAATTATTCCTCCGTAGCCCATATCCTTCGCAAAATGACACATTGCTGCCGCGCGGAATTCATAAATTATAGATATTTCGCATTTTACGTTGTCTAATTCCATCCCAGAGGCCTCCCTCTAATATTGGCGTATATACGTCTTTAGAAATAATGACGTATGGCAGATACTCCCACGAAACAATAAAGTATCAGTATATACTGAAAACAATTTTCGTATAAAAATTTACGGCAGCTTGTGTAATTCGTAGTTACAAAGCAGGAAACTTACTAAGCAATAATGAAGAAAATAAATGCGCCAAACAATGCACATACGCGCAATCTTTCTGGATGGTAAATCACTTAAAAATATTCAATCTTATTCGTTAAGATAAGGAAACTAAACTCGCACCAGTTATTACATCCGCGAACAATATGGACTTTAGTCAAGTATCGTTTGTACAGGACGCGATAAGTACCTGGGATTCAAGCTCGACATTCCCATTTAAATATTCTTTTAATCCCCGTCAAAATTAATTTTAATAATACCAATTGTGCTTGGAAGTCGAGACCAATCATCGACCTATAAAATAAGAGAAACAACTACTTCTTACCGGTGTTTAAAGGAGAATTCGACGCGGTAATGCCGGAACCGCCATTGATCTTTCAGACTGGAGTCTACCCAAAAAGATGGCTCATTTTACTACTCTACATTTTCGCTGCTTCCGTAAACACTATGCAATGGATTCAGTATACCATTATTGAAAACATCGTAGCTCGGTACGTGCACGTTTATTACGCGTTGAACCAATTACTACATTTATTTATCGTTTACAACATTATTCGATTATAAGAGATACATTTTGGGCATGCGAACTGTACAGTAGGTCCAGTTTTGGCTGTATGTAACCTCATTGTTGATTTCCGACATTATTAACCGGTACTTCATACGAGATGCCGGGCATCATTTTGGATCAGACGTGATAGCGCCTGTGGGACATGCAACCGTTCATACATTGCTTTTCTTTAAAATCAACAGTTGCAACGTCGAGCTTCGAATTTTGGATCTTCGCGATGATTAGCTTGCGCGAATTTAACCTCATCATGTCTTTGGTTAAGTTTCGGAAATAATTTTGGGTAAACAGTATTTATCTGGTTATAAACGAATGCAGGTTATCCCGGATGAACAATAAGGAATACAATAAGTTATTATTGAGTATCATATTTTGGACAGCGAGTTGTTTATGAATCATCCCAATTCTTTTCAGGTACTACGACGTCACGACTTTCGCTGTAGAATGGACGGCATTGGTGTACAATGTGATGTTTCTAGTGGTCCTGTTTCCCACGAGTTACTTGATGAACCGCGTGAGCTTGAGGAACACTTGTTTAACCACCGCCATCCTAACTTGTTTGGGCGCTTGGATAAAAGTGTACGCAGTCTCTCCTGATCGCTTCGCCTTTGTGATTTTTGGACAAGTGGTGGCGGCTTTGTGCGAAATAGCAGTGAGCGCCATACCACCAATGTTGGTCTCCCATTGGTTTGCCTGCCAAGAAGTAGCGACCGCAACGGCTCTGGGCTATTTTGGGTGCGCGTTCGGGATGATCGTGACTCTTCTGTTGACACCGATTTTCGTCAAAAATCACGAGGACCTCGAAGCAGTCGGTCAGGATTTGCACGCTTACTTGCTTGTCATTGCGATTATCTGCACCGTTATTGCCGTTGCCATTTTCGCAGGTAAATACCTGAATTTATAATGGGCGATCTATAAACTTTTGGATTCAATCAATTTCCCAAGTGTAAAGTCATTTAATGTCAGTTTTTGAAAGTTATCCGAAGTTGCCACCGAGTCAAGCCAGAGCATTTCAGAAGCATAATCGAAAAGAAGACGCGGAATTCGTAAAAAGTATCGGACGGTTGGTCAAGAACAAAGGATTCCTCATGCTGTGGAACTCACACGGCATTGGTATTGGTTACATGAAGGCTTTGACGACGATGTTGAATCCACTCTACCTCGCGCATTTTCAGGTATAGACCACAAACGAAAAGTAACTGGGCTTACCTGTTGATTTTCCATTAATTTGGAATACGATTATTATATAACTCTAGAATGGGCAAGAAGATGCGGGAAAATGCGGTCTGATCTTCATGGTTGTCGGCACATTGGCCAGCGCCATCTTCGGCAAGATTAATGACAAAACGAAAAAATTTAAGTAAATATACACACACCTTATTAGGCGATGTATAACATATAATAAATTTGTAACAGTAATTTTATTCATTTTCAGCGTGGTGTTCATCTTCCTTTACGTAATGTGTATCCTAGCCGAAGTATTCTTTTTGGGCTCTATGTATCTTGAGCAAAAATTGCTCATTTACTTCTCGTCGGGAGTTGTTGGGTAGGAGTTTCGTTTATTTATTAGAATCACTCTTATTGGTCGTTCGTTTCTTCAATTCTCCAATTGGAGCGGACCGACCGAAATCCGATCCAAAATCAGCAGACCCTCGCTTGATTTTTGGACAGATTTCAATAAAAATCAATAACTTAAGGAATTGATGTAATAATCGCACTCGCATAACCTAACCCTATACCCTCTATTCAAGATATCTCAGACTTACCCTAACCTCAATTATTACTACCAGCACGATTTTTAGCCGTGTTGCATCATTCTTAATGGTTGTTTTGTCAATGGATTTAAAGGCGCTGTAAAATATTTCAGATTTTTCGTGGTTTCAATGTACACGGCAGGATTCGAGGTGTGCGTGGAAATGACCTATCCCGAATCCGAAGCTACGACCATTGCGATCCTCAATATGGCGAATCAATTTTACGGCGTAATATTGGTTATCGTCATCAATCAATTGTTGAAGACCAGCACGGACATGGCGGCTCATGTGTTTCTAGTACTTTCTTTAGTTTCCGGCTTAATAATCGCTTTATTGACTAAATACGAACACAGAAGACAGAGTGTCGGCCTATCGACGTGCAGTTACGTCATAGCACGAGAACCGAGCATATAAATTGTGGATAATATACATTAGTTGATATTACACATTATCGCGGTTAACCGGGGAATACCCGCAAGAGCTCCGGAATTGCCAATTTATACAACATTTTTAAAAATATTTCCCATCATATTTACATTTTTATATCGACTAGTTATTATGTTCTGAATTTATTTTAACGTATATATTTATTATATTAGTGTTTTTTAATTATACACATGTGTATAATGTGAAATATTGATAAGTGGACATACTGTACTTTCTTTCACTATGTTCGTGACGTATAAGCAATCGTACATAACCTATAAAATTTTGTAAACACGAGCGAGACTAGCGAAATGCTAAATATTTGTAATGTGGAGGGGGTGGTGTTTATCTTCTTTTCTTACGCGCAGAATAGAGGGCGTAAAATGAGAGAAGGTAAACGAAGGGTAGGACCTACTAGGTTATGTTCACGTGCACGCGCGAATATCGGTTTGTAATATATTCGTGTTTAATTTATATATATAAATAGAAATTCATTTTTATAAAACATTTTCCTGAACGTCATTCACACTTTGTTTACGTTTCATTCAAGCATTATTCATTTATATTCCGCAGAAAGGATTGGAGCATGAAATAAGAAAACAAATTTTATTATTTATGACGCATGTATAATATTACCAATGACTTATATCGTACAAAATACAAAACTACTGCATTGTTGCGAACGTACCTTTTATATGAAATTGCACCGTTACTTCATCGGATAGTTAATATTTGAGGTGATTAAAAACTACGTACATTATAAACGTAATAAGCGATGATCATAGCGATATAGGAATCGTAATAAATAAATACATTCGCTATAATTTATCTTTATTATTTCGCCTCGAATTGGCTGCGTCGTTATTGTCGATCAAAACGTGTCGAAAATTCTTGAAATATCATGCAGCGTGTCGTCTGGACCTTACGAGCTTCGTCGAAATTGGAATCGCTGTTGTTTTGTTGACATGCATTGTTGGTTCCAGCGGCGCTGTTGTGGTTTCGATTTGAGTTCTGTTGGATGATCTGTATACAAAATGAATTTCATAGTTTATGTTTTTGTAGCGGAATTTTTGAAAATTCTACATCATTTTTATACTGTGCAACTATAAACATGCAATGTTTATCAATATGGACAAATTATAATAAAATGTTTTACTTTTTGCTGGCATTCTCCGAATTGTTCTTCTGGCTAGTAACAATTACGACTGGTGTTGTCGTGGTCGTAACAGCTTCCCCTTTCACCTGGAAATTCTCCGAAATTTTGTTTTGTTTTTCCGTTTCCTCAGTGACGTTTTTCTCGGCACTCCTCAACGATGGCGCCTCTGGATATCGATAGAGAACATTTCTATCGTAGTACAATCCAAGTTTTTTGTTCGCAGACACTTCGGCATGTTCGTGTTCGTTATCGGAGTGGGTCAAAGGCCTGGGCAATTCATCGTTGGCGTCAAGCCTATCAGGAAATCGAATTTCGGCTATGGTCGTTCGTTTCGTCGTCTCTTCTCGACTCGGTGGCTTGCGGTTCGTCACTCGCGCCTGGGTATTCGGTTTTTTTGTCTGCCGACTGGGATAGAGCGTCGCGGTGTTTGCGGTTATGGGTTTCTTAGTCGTTCGTCGCGTTGGTGAACTCGAGGAGGCGATCGGCGGCTTTGGTGGATGAGAGTTTTCGATGGTTGGCGCCCCCTTCAGTAAATAACCGTCAGATGAGGGTTTCTTCACGGGTCGCGGATAATGAGGCTGCTCGCGGTCAGACTTGTTCGGTTCAAAATTCGTGTATCCGTAAGCGAAAGTCGGTTTGTTCCAGGAACTCTGGGGTGAGTAATCCGTGCTGGGACGCCAGGGTTTCTGGGTCGCTTGGTGACCCTCGTCGTTCGGAATGTGCCCGTAAGGAGCCTGTTGCGTGTGACGAGTCGTCTGCTCCGTGGTTGCGAATAAAACATTGTTCGGGGGATAATTGTTGAACGGATTCGCACTGAACCCGTAGTTGGGTGGATTCGGATTGCTCGGGTCTCCGTAATTGTGGGGAAAGTATGGAAGAGGATCGTTCATCGGATGAAACGTGGCGGGTGGTTGCGGGAAGGCGTCTGACATTAAAGGTTTCGAACCAAAACTGGAGCCGAAGATTGCGTCGTTTACGAAAATTGGAGAATTTATAGCATTGTTGTTCACCACAATAGTCAGGTTCTCATGGGGCGCGAGAGGCCTTTTTATGGTGATAACGTTCTTTTGATTGAGATTTGTCTTGATAGGTCTTGGTCTACCAGGAGGAAATCTTTCGTCCTGGTTCTTTGCCGGACTCCTGGGTTCGATCTTGTCTCTTTCGTCCGCGTATCTCGAGTCTTTCCGCTGCTCTGGCGACTTCTCGATCCAAGGTTCCAAGTTAATCTGTCCCAAGATTGGATTCTTACAAGGAAGTCGTTGGTTTCTTATGTTGTCAGCGGTAAGCATCACGAAAGGTTGAATGCTGTCGATGCTGTCCATTGTTCGGCAAAGGATCTGTGCTAGGCTCGTGCGTCGAATTTGCTGAAGCTGTGCGGGCGTAAAGCTGTTTTCCAGGAAGGGATTTTCATACCAAAATCGATCTCCGCGGCGCAGTTGGTTGAATTGCTGTGCGATGATACAAGCAAAAGTCGGACCGACCAGTCCACCGACTACCGGTTTTTCGGCCAAACCGGCAGGAAAGAGGTCGATGTCTTCGACAGCCGCGTACAATTGTTGAAATTTCTTCGCCGTCAACGGGGACATGATCCTTTCGATGTCGGTCCACGTGCGAATCGGTGACAAACCGCACGGTTCACGCCAGTCGACGAACGGTGGTATCCCATGGTCTCGTCCGCGTTGGATGTTCAGAGACGCTAGGTCCATACCGAACGGGAATCGAGACGTTTGAAACAGGTGATTGGTCAGTTCGGAGGTTATGTATTCGTCACGTTTTTGAGACGGTTGGTTTACTAGGCCGAGGAGGATTCGATCCACGGAACCTGCCGTTTCCAAGTTTGCCGGATTACTGAATTCGTCATGAATGGATACATCTGTGAAAAAATATTATTTGGTATAGAATATGGAGTTAGGAAATGTTAAGAAAGTGAGAAATGATTTTGAGAAATTACATAAGAAATGTATGAAATTAAGAACTTACTGTTAAATATTGGTTGATGGTCACTGTCGAAACGAATAAAACTATGCTGAACCAAAGAATGTCCAAATCGGTATGCAGCGGTTGAAAAAGAGTTTGCGATATTAGGATTGACGGATTGATCGTAATTTTCGTAGTACCCTTTATGAAGCAATTCAAGATCAAAAATCTGCATCACTTCAGGACCTAAAAACCCCAAAATCCATAATCACTGTAATATAAATATTCGTGAAGTAATAATGATATTCCTAGAAATTATAAATGCCATTTTTATTCGCACCTAAGATGATGGGAAGAAATTCTCGATATGTGATGTGCTGAACGAGCGCGCCGACGATCTTTCGAGTCTCTTGGAATATCTTCTCGTCCGTCCAATGCTGATTTAGCGCGGACAGTTGCGTTGCAAGTCTGTTGTGAAGTCGAAGGAATACTACATGGAGAGAAGTTAAAGCCGGTTGTTCGCTTAGACGTCCATCGCCAGCTTTGAAGCAACTCGTTGAAAGGGAACCGCGTCTGCACAAATCTGAATCCACTTCCCGCGGTAGCATCGGCTTTCGAGACTGAACTCTTCCGTATTGAAGAAGACCTAGAAAAGTAATGGAACATTCAAGGATATTTTATAAATTTTTCTTTCGTAATAAAAAGCAAATGATTATAAAAATCATATAGAAACGACTACCAAATATTACTAGGCGTTTATTGAAATGTAATTTAAAAAAGAAATAATAATAACATTCACACGGTGAAACCTTACCATTGCGGAAAAGGCGAAGACTGTCACTTTGTTGAGCATTGCTACTATAGACGGTCGATGCGTCGATATAACTCGTCACTTGCGAAAGTTGCTCTCTAGGGCCAAATTCACAATCCTCCCTTGGTGCCGGTCCGCTCCTTACGAACTCCAAACATCTTACGTTAAATTTACTGAAAAAGCTGTCTTGAGAAGAAACTCTTATCGGCAAACATTCGGGATGCTGGAAAAAGCCAAAAATAGACGGTATTTACAAATAATGATAACAGTGCCAAGAAAAGGTTGATAAAATTTTACCGAAAACTCCGGTGGTTGTACGTCTAACCCTCGGTCTAAGCAACACTGTGGGACCGTTCCATTGAATGATCTGCTTTGGCCAGTGGCTACCATCATAAGGAAGGAGTGTCAAGTTTCTAATTCACTTTTACTCATATTGTCCAGTGCAACATGCGCAATTTAAATATGTTTATCCGTGACAATTGCTTACCCGTAATATCGTGGTCGACGAATTGTCCCCATTGCATTAGCATATGTGTGATGGAAACCAGAGGAACGTCACGATCTCTGTGAACAAAATCGGAAATTTCCCTCGCACTTGGCAAAGGATCCCCAGTCACGGATCTACGAATTTCTTGCAAACTATCATAATATGCTGGTGGAAGGAACCTGTAAAAAGATTCACATTAGATTTGTGTCAGATCAAACTTGAAAGTGTTGGATGTACATTGAAATAAGTGTAAAGTTTGAGGAGTTACTTCTGGCAGATTCCTAATAGTGCAAGTAGGAACAGTATAAACGAAAGAAATTATGGAAAAAACAAAAACCTTTGCATTGTAGACATGGCAGATCCCCACCACAATTCCCGATGATTGTTGCAACTTCCATCAGCGGTTCTGTACCACATGCTAGCCGGTGGACATTGAGGAATACCTTTTCGCGGGCACTGCTGCCTTAAGGAACTTTGCGGAGTGACGCGAGTCAAGGCAGAACCGTCCCTTGTTATAGTTGGAAACCTGAACGAAGATTTTAAACAAACTTGATAATACTTATTCTTTTCTTAAGACCTTATACATAAACAATTCGATATTCACTTGTTAAAGAATCTTCTAGAGCCTTCGAGAGCAGCGAATCCAAATTTCGCTAAATACCTGGCTTGTTCAGTCTGATCATTGAAAGCGGCTACGAAGCGTGCGGGGTTGTTTGCGCTTAAGAAAAGTCCTGCATTGAGAAATCAATAGTCAAATAAAATTGTTGATTAAATAAATACATCAAATCATCAAGAGATCTTTTCTCACCCATCGAGTATAATTTTGGTTCCTTTATATAATACAAGTCGTTCATCGCCTGCATCCCGTACTCCGAAGCTTCCACTATATCTGCCTCGCTCGGTTCGGAAAAGTGATTGTCGTTATTTCGACTTTCCTTCTCGTCTGATGCCTTACCCTTAAACGCGGCGTAATTCGACGTTTTGTTCCTCTCTTCCAGCAAAGACTTTACGAAATATCGTAAACTTGGATTGACCACTTCCTCCTTCTTCGTTGTCAAGTAATTCTCGATGCCTCCGTTTTTCGAAAGCAACGTAACGTTCAGCTCTTGAAATTCCGTCGAATTTTCTTTTTGCTTACAGCGATTGGCATCATCCAACTTACCATCCGCTTTTGTGACTTCGGACTCGAGAACTCGTCGCACCTCCTTGATGATCTTTTCCGACTCATTACTGGATCCGGATTTGACTTCCTCCCCTTGGACAAGAGTCCGATGACTCTTCTTCTGCCTCGTCGTTTTCTCATTCTGGTTCAAGGGATGCGGTAATTCTAGGTATGTCTCGTCATCCGGAATGTTTCTATTTGTGTGTTTAATTTCAGCCTCGGGCCGCGAGTCGACCGGTCGCAGGAGTAAATGCGACTTTCCATCTTCCCCCTCGATTTTGGAATTTACGACCGAGGAGAGGGAAACTACGGCGAGTCTGCGGAGTGGGAAATCTTATTTTAATTTTTATCGAATATGAACATGATGTTTTAAATATAATTGAATATTGTTGTTAATTTATGTTGGGGGTTCTTTAACAATGTCGGAAGGCTAAGGATTCTTCCTTATTGTTATTCGATCCAACATATCCATCGTTTATAGATTTTCGAGGGTACTCATTGACTAACGAATGAGGTGGATGCTCATAAAATTTACGTTAAAATTAATTGGTACCAATTATTTTCAAATTACAAAGTTAACTACACCATTACCCTATTGGAACAGTACGCTGAAAAATATTATTCAGGGTCTCAAATGACACTAGATCGGGTATAAACACTGAAAAGCTGGGGAATTACACTAAATTGAGCATCGTTTTAGACACTGAACGCGTAACTTTTCACATCAAATTCTGACAGTGGAAATATTGCACTTGTCTTACTTAAATCATAAATAACGGTTATTAAAATTATTCAAAATGACCAAAGACTGGTTCAATAATATAGGCAAAAAAAGGCATCAACAACGCGGGATCTAAGGTAATTGATGGACGTTTCAGATGAAAAACTATTTTAAACGTAAATATTTCAGAAAAAAAATCTTTGGTTCCATATTCTCTGATGCTAATATTATGTTTTCAGTTATCCAGGTGATAATCGTTCGGCCACATTAGAGGTGAACATCCTACAGGCAAGTTTCTGTTTGCTGATAAACAAATCGGTCTTTAAGGTGTTACTTTACTAGAACGTTCTACATATCGGACTAATGCAGGATTAAGGCGTAAAAGGTAGGTCGATAAACGCGAAACGGCACCGTCAGCACTCACAAGTATCCGAATCGCATGTTCTACCGCACGCTCATCCACGACGCGTTTAGCCTTGGAGTGTCAAACCGAATCAAGGATGATCCATAAGGGCTCGAGTCGGGGATAAATAAACGGAGGTCGCATTCGATGCAGCGGCCAGTCGGTACTAACCGACCAAGCTGGTCGACTCGTCTTAGTTGCAGAGCACATACGCTGCCGCGGGGCGTCTTTGTGGCTTTTTTTCTCCTCTGCAGTTGTTTTTTCAGATTTTTACAGTTAAGGAGCGAGACAGAGCCGAGCGACCTCTTCGTCTTTCGTGCTCAGCTTAGTTAACAATTTGAATGAAGGAACTCGTTCTTGCATCTGCTTTTTTTTCCTCAAACAAAAAACAAAAAAAAAAAAAGAAAATGAGAGCATTATGCTAATAGTCCGGAATTCTCGTGCGCGTCGATCCTTGATCTTCCTCGATCACGTGCAGTGGTCGACGACCCGAAATTACACAGATACTGGTCCGTCTAGCCAATGTATATCCCTAACTATTTTGGTTTTTCCCTAGGCTCCGTGATTGTTTTCCCCCTCGTACAAGTCTTATTATCTAAATTTTGATATACGAAATATTGAAGATAACGAAAGCTTACCGAAAAACGTCAGTGCCTCGCAGCTTTCTCTCGAGCTTGCAAGCTCGCGATGGCCTTTCCGGAGCCGTAGAGGACTTTCGCTCGCACCTGCACCCGCCGCGCGGTGGCGCAGCTTGGACCCCCTGCGGCGGTGCCACCGCCTCCACCACCCCCCGCCGCTGATGATCCGAGCTGCAAGGAGCTTCCGGCGTAATTCGCACCGCGGCAGCTCGTGCAACCTTCCGACATGTTTGCGAATCGGCTGCTGCTGCTTTTCCGCTACAAATGCCTCGTGGTGGTCGATTGCAACTTCCTATACAAAAGAAAAACAAAAAACAAACGATCTTCACATTTAAAATGATATCAGAATCATTACAGTAAATTAATCATTTTTTAATTGTTGCATTGTACGTGATTTTAATCTGCGCTCTAGTAGATGGCGTTACTGTCCTGTTTCATTCCTGTTAGGGAAATGGGTCACGTCTTAATATGTTGGGTAAACGGAGTGAAACTGTGACATTAAAGATGAATGAAATTGCAACACAAAACAGTATCAGTTTTGCACAAAAATAATTTATTCCAAATAACAAATGTGATATTCAAGCGACCTTCAAGTTGGTCAACGTTATTTATATCTATATTCGATTATGAATTGTAAGATTTTATTTTCATTATATGCGTTCAAGGTCGCTTGAAGGCAACTATACATTACGAAATTCTCAACACAATGAAAATAATTTCAAGAGGGACACGCATACTAAATGAAAAGGAAAGTAGACCATTAAACGTTTGTTTGCACGTGCGAACCTAACGTACTATTTGTGCATCGCTCGATTCTTTTCTCTACTCCTACTGTTGCCATTCACTTATTGCTCGCCCGACAAATGTGGGTTAATCAAAGGCGAACGACAATACCATATCTGGATTGAATCATCGATAGTCGGCATTTTTACGTACGCGTAGAAATGATACGCGTACGTAAACAAAACATGTTATTGTTTACGCACTATCTGGATGGAAAAAAAAAACAAAAATGAAATCCACTATTTACACTATTTAGAATATAATATACATATGACAAATGTATGCGTACAATGACGTTATCGACTCTATTTTTTAATCTGTTTTCGAAAAGATCCTTCCTCCTACCCTTTTGTGCAGATATACAATGTTTTCTATTATTCGTTATAATGATTTATTGACTGATATTGTTCGACCGGAATTGTCAAAAGTATCATTACCGACTGATGTTAAACTGTTATCTTCAAGGGGCTCGATCGGTAAACGAACGACAAGATTTTGAATGCGATTGAAATAAAATATAATTTGATGACAATAAGGACGATGAAAAGAAAACAGGTCATTTTTATGCAATGCGAGAGTTCACATCGAGAGGCAAGTAGGTGTGTCGAAAATACAAAAGCTGCTATTCTATTATCTGGAACGATACGACCATATAACGTGGTTATGTCGTCATGGTCTGATAAAAACGAAGTGCACGCGGTTACTACGGCTATACACTTTTCATTCCCAACACTCGCGAATATGGTAATAACAACAAGCGTTATGACACAAAGGTTATTATTGTTTTGAATTGTTTTTTATTTTTATAAATACTTCATTTGAAATTACTGAAACAGGAATTTCAATATGATGACCCAGTAAATGGATTAGAAATTTTAATCAATTCCTATTCGTACTTTGAGCTGGTTAAACTTTCTTAAAATGGATTAAATTCTTTGAAGAAAATTAATACATTTCTATGCAACTTGATAAAAATAGACTATGTGACATTATAGGATTATATTTGGTTGCAAACGAGATAGAATCGCATTTATATCGATGGAAATGAATTCGCAGACTTGGAACTATTGGAATGCATTTTAATCAAAAAATATTAATTTCACATTTTATGACCATGAATATTGAGAATGCAAATTTATGAATAAGAAATTGAATCCATTCAATTGAATAAAAAAATAATCGTTTCATTAAAATGTGGGTCGTGAATGCAAAATTATAAATAAAGAAATTTTAAAAGATGAATAATTTTGAAAGGAAAAAATTCCTTATTTTGAATAAAAAGTGATGGATTTTACATGAATGAAAACAAACGAAATGTGCTTATATAAATATCATATATTTTTAAGATTGTAAAAGATTTTTATATACAAGGATGAATGTTTTGATTTTTTTATAGAAAAATACTACATATTTAAAAATACATGATATAAACAACAAGAATCCGTTTTAAAATAACTGTATTCGACAATCGAAAATTTCGCTGTTCTATTTTCAATATTCAGTTTGGTAGAGGACAGCATTAGACTAAAGGTATCATAGAGTGGTACCCTTTTCCTAATCCTGTCCTCCAGCATCTTTCCATTTTTTCCTAAAACGTGAAATGCTCTAATAGGTGTGGGCAAAAATATCGATATATCGATAATTGTAACGATATCAACTTTCGAAAACATTCATATAATTAATATTAATATAGATATTATGGAAATGTTGATATTTTGATATTCTGAGAACGACATTTTGACATTCCGATAATATCGACATTTTGATATACCGATATTACGATATTCTGATATTCTATGTATTTTTTCTATGATATATTATAGATGTAGAATTGAAATATTTTTGATAATTTGATATTATCGATATATTGATATTTCAATATTATCGATATTTTTATATTTCGATATTGTCGATATGCATTTTATATATCAAAAATATCGATATCTTTGCCATATCGAATATCGATATTGAAAATCAGGTATCGCAGACCCCTAATATACTATATTACAAAAAATTACAAAGTTATTAAAAAACTATATTGACAAAATAATCGATCGTGCATTAAAATTGTCAGAGATACGATTTAGAGAAAAAAATCTGAAATTTCTAAGAAGAATTTGATTAGAGAACCGCTATCCTCAACAACTTATTGTTAGCCAGTGGCCGTTTTCCAGTGAACGTTTTCTGGAGTAAAAGTTACTCTATAGAGTAAGATTTACTCTGAAATGTTTTCACTGGAACACGAGTAAAATATC
>JAPYZR010001018.1:0-28732 GCA_030522945.1 Trichopria nigra
GCACCTCCACAGGAAATCGCTGTTTTTGAAAATTCTAATGGAGCCCAAAATTTTTTATTGGTGCCCAAAAAAAGCCCATAAAAAGCCCAAAATTTCGAGATATTCGAAAGTTCGAAATTCGATTGTGGAGGTGCCAGGTTGATGGACCTATATGAGCATAATCAATATAACATTTTACATTTATTACTTGTTAAAATAACACATTTTATTTTTAAATATAACGAATTTATTCCACCGAAACATTGAAATGAAATGGACGAAACGATATAATCTTGTGTAATATTGTTTAACGATTTACTTTACAAAAATTTCCCAAAAATCACACTAAGCAAGTCGAACATGTAAAACAATCTATTCCATTCCTAGTAAAAATGAGCCCAGTTTTTGTCTAGTTTCTGTCCAGTTTCCTTTTTTCCCATGTTAAAGGTATACGATAACTGGGCAGTGTAACTGAAAACTGGACAGATTTCTACCAGATATGATATTTTCATTTAAAAATTAAATACTTTTTTCCGAAAGTAACAAGTTTTGTCAAACTTTAGCTATTAACGAAGGAACAGATGTTGTGTTCGATGTCAGAAATACATCCAAAAGGCAAACTTTTTTCATGATACACATAAAAAGTGGGTCGACATCCATTATTAAAGTTTTGACAGAAGTATCAAATTAATATTCACGAAGCCAATAATAAATGTACAAAAATTATTCTCGTTTTCGTTATTAGTTACTAGAACGGTTATTGTATAATAGCCCAATTAACATATATATATATAGATTAGTATATTTACCGTCATTGTAGACACGTGTTTATTTTTGTATATATAGTGGTAAATGCACGAACTATTAAAAAAGAATATTTTTCCTGTATATGTTTCGCCTCCGACATCTGATTGGACTCATCAATGTATCTGGGAAAAAAATGCATTCAGATATCTGGATCAGATATAATTATATCTGACCATATATATACATATATATTCTTATATCAGATCAAAATCCGTATATATAATTATATACCGTTATATATGTGGAACATATATAATCCAGATATAATCATATATGATCCAGATACAATCGCACTTGATTCAGATATAATTACATCTGATCCATTTTTCCCTGGATATAATTCATTCAATGCCCATTGAATTTTATTGAATAAACTTAAACAAAAGAAATTAAGAACTAAACGTTTACTTTTTAAACGAGCCTTGTTCTACTCGCTTACATAATGTAAGCTATCTCCGGATGGATATAATAATTTCAAAATTCTTTGAAATTTATTACAAAATGTAGTCGTATATTTACTTCGACCCACACCGTAGATTGGGTCGAATGTGGTTATTCGAAATGAAAAAAACCATTCGTTATTTCTTTAATGAGACTTTTAGTGCTCGGACATATGTTATTCGCATCATCTGTCATTTCGGCCCTATAGTGCGTAAAATCGATCGTTGCTCACGGGTTGTCAATATGGTACATTGTGCAAAGTGCGTAAAGTTTTACTTTTCTTAAAGTAGGTCTTTTACGCACTAGTACGAAAAATTGTAAGCGTATAGTGCGTAAAATTGAAAGAGCATGTACAAAAATTTTTCGCACTAGTTCATAAAATAGTGTAGCAATAGTGAGTAAAGCCTACTTTACATACACAAAACAGCCACATAATAGCGCGTTTTATATGCATGAGTTAAAATGAAATTAATATGAAAAATAATATTATGAATACGATGACGTATATATATATAGGTATCTTCTTTATATATATATATATATGTGTGTGTGTGTGTGTGTGTGTGTGTGTGTGTGTGTGTGTGTGTGTGTGTGTGTGTGTGTGTGTGTGTGTGTGTGTGTGTCTCTCTCTCTCTCACACGACTATAGTTGCGCCGGCAAGTGCGCAACCCGCCAGACACGTATGCAGAAACGAAAGCATTCGACGGCACATTCGAATCGCGCGTGGCACATCGACGCCTCGAAATCGCTGCCCGCATTCGAGAATCGATCGCGATGATCGAGATTGATCGCAGGACGACTCTCGATGTTTACATATTTTCGGGGGTAGGGGCATTGTTGTTATGACCAGTCGTGTAGTGTGATCGTATACTATCGCGTTTCGCTTGAAACGAGTGACGCGCGCGAATCGTGCAGTGTATACGTGCACTGTATTGTGCCTCCATTGTCGATTGGGCATTTTTTGTGTTCGTAGGTCGCGTATGTGCGTGCTGCCCGATTGTTGTGTACGGTCGCTGGACGACGTCGTATCCGAACATGGCCGCTGAGTCCGTGGAAATCGCGCCAACGTCGCCGTCGGAAAAGTCACTGACCGGCAGCTACGTGTCGGACGGCAACGACAAGAGCGAGTACTCGCAGTCGTCCTACTCGATTAGGGAGGACAGATGGCCGGACCTCGTCGTCTCGAGGCCGAGGAAACTCGACGCGTGGTGGACACCGAGGCGTGAGTACACTGGCGACTGCATTCGGCGCATGAGCATGCTCGACTTTCTCAAAAGCGCCGAATTCGAATCGGTGCTGACCACGTCACTTTTTATGGTTTATGCTTTGTTTATTTGGTTTTCTTTACGCTTCACGCCGAGTATTTTATGCAGTAGTCATTGATCGTTTGCTGTAATTTTCGAATGTAATGAGTTGTGACATTTTTAGGAACGCAGAACGTCGACTTTACGCGAAATCGTGCATTTTATTTTGCAAAACAACAAATGACGTAATGTTGTCATTTGAAAAAGAGTTAAAATCGAACAATTGAGGTTTTTCTACTAATATTTGACTGCTTTTTATTATCGGTCCATTATTTCATATATCAAGTACTTTCTGAGGACATATCGTTACAAAATTGGTAATTTTACCTATATTTAAACGTCATTATTTATGACAGGTGTATAGATCACAGTTTTAAATTGTTACTTTTTAGTTTAAGAGCGTGTTTTAATAGGACATTTTTGATCATGTTTTTTATCGTCACGTGTGATAATAAAATAAATGTCGGCTATTTTTGATTAAATGTTTAAGAAATAAATAAATAAATAAATAAACAAATATATATATATATATATATTTATTTATTTATTTGTTTATTTATTTGTTTATATATATATATATATATGTAGAAAGTCGATGTTAATATTAATTATGACGGTTTCAAAAATTTACATTAAACAAAATTTTGTACCATAACCTTATCAATTAAGAGAGATCAACAAAAACTTGAGGAAAAGATTCGTTCAACAAAATGTACAGTTGTTAAAAATGGCACTGTTGACCAAAAAAATAATCACGATAAATCTTCGAAGAACCTATTAAAAAAAAAAATGAATAAGGAATAGATGTAGTAATGTTCACAATCGAAACATCTGCTAATTTTAGAAATCGATGTAAGGATATCATCAATATTTATCAACATTTCAAAATTTTCGTAAATGTTCATTCGAAAACGGAGATTTAAAAAAATTGAAATTATTATCAATGACAAAAATTATTGATTATCAATTTTTAATCATTAAAGATTTTCATGATCCAGATATAATCATATATGATCTAGATATAATCGTATATGATCCCGATATAATCATATATGATCCATATATAATCATACATGATTGAGATATAATTATATCTGATCTATTTTTCCCGGGATGCTTTATATATAACATATGTAGATAATACCAAATCAAAATTCCAGTGAAAATCATGTGAAATTGGGGGGAAAATTTTCGTACACCGAAAAAGGAATATTATTTTGGAGCAACCATACTACAGCCGAACCAACCATAGAAATGGCCATATCAACGAGACGGATGGTTGTGTCAACCATAGCTTCGTTGTCCTAACAATACTTTCTGTTCCATGTAACCAAGTAATTTTTCCTCTATTGCCTTATTATAAATAATTTGTTTACAAAAGTTTCCAATTTATTTAAAATGATTTTTACTGGCATTTTTTGGAGGATTCTATATGCTTGGTAGAAACACACCATTCCAGAGACAAAATTATATGAAAAAGATTTCAATAATTTTTTTTTTTTATTTACACTTTTATCGTTGTAACGTGTTTTTCAGTATATTTCGTTTTCGTTTGCGTATTTTCAAATGAAGGTATATCTATACAAATGTCATTCGTATCACGTAACCGCAGGAGAGTGTATACGCAATCCTAATTGGTTAAGATCCATCCATTGTATAATTGAACGGTTTGGTCGAGCGGAGTTTACGAACAGAGACATGAATAACTATACGAGAGTCAGAAATAAAAACAATTACTAGTTTACTGCTGCTGAAAATTTCAAATTTAGTCGTGAGTGTTTTGTTATGTTGTCGCGATACGTTCAATTCATTTTTTTTTTTTTTTTTTAATAATTGACTGTAGTTCTTTAAACTACAGTCAATTATTGAGACCTTTAGTCTCGTTTCGATTTATCACTTATTTTAAGGCCATTAAAATCTACAAGCAATACTACACAAATACACGATTCAAGCAAGTAGATCGAATACTTATTTTTGATGATTGTTCAGAAATTGAGGAAACTACAATGGTTTGGAGTTAGATGCAATATGTTTTTTTCTAAGAGTTTGATCAGTATTTCTTCTCCTATTTCTACACCCTAGTATGGATATAATCCAAAATTGAATCAGTTCTGCTTACAGCCCCAGTGTATCGAAAAACAGGTTACAGAAGAAATTCTTTTGGTTAGTTCGCAAGTTATGTACGTTCGTACGTTCAAATCTCCGGAAAATTTTTACAAAATTACATTTTTGGAAAAGAAAGTATTACTAAAATAACACACCAAAAAGAGTGTACGTCTTGAATCTAGAATTTACGACAAAAACTGAAATAAGAAAAGCGTATGATAAAAGGAGGCGGCGAGGGTAAGTGGAGAATATATGACCAATTATATAAGATATCCACCTGCAATAATGATCATTCCGTGAATGATACATCAAAGTACATGAGAAATGTTTGAAGTTTATGCTTGAATTCTGATGAGGTGTGAGATATGATTATACCGAATGCCGCAGCGCATTCTAAAGTGGGGTTGTCATCAGTGTGAATGACTTTAGTCTTCGCAAATGGAACAAGGAGCTCACCCCTGGTCACTCTTGTAATGCGACGTGTTATCGTGTCGTGATTGGAAAATACAGAATATTGTGACTCACCGCAAGTTCGAATATCGTACGTTAGATTCCCGATTAAGTCCAGATGCCTGTAATTCACTAGGAGCCAACCTATATTCGTCCCAAGGCAGTCTCTTTTTACTTTAAAAATTAATTGTCAACAACTGCCGACACTTATCCCTACTTACAAGATATTTCTTAAGGTTTATAGTCAGAACATTTTTATTATATTTCAAACGATGTAAAGTGCTTGACGCATCTTGAAAAATAATTGATTCCATGATAACGAACAATACATGCGAAGCTCAACCTTACTAACAACAGGGCTTTCAGAAACCCTTAAACTTCGGCATTTGGAAGTTCGGACCTGTTTATATTTTTATTAACATTTATCTGGTGTATTCCCAAAAATGTTGCCTTAGTATTTAAGAAACTTAGACCCAGTATCACAAGCATATTTAAATATATCAGAGATGTCCTAATTTATTTGGTGGATATTATCACACATATCAGTGGATTTGGACTGCAGTTTTATATGTAGATCAATATTTTTCAAAAATTTCGCTCCCATGTGTAGAAATCTTTTATCGAATAGATATTCAAGAATTTCCAATTGTTCATATGTACTACTTGCGAAAAGCAATTATAGCAGAGAATTCAGTACTTTATCCTCAGTTAACTTTCTTCTACTTCATTTAATCTAAAGAGCAAACGTTCTGCGGATTGGTTCGTGAATTACATTACACTATATTGTATATAATGAACCGCTGTCTCATATATATATATACATTAATCCAGAATAAATTCTGTCTGTATGAAAAGGAAAAGCCCCCATAAATAACAGAGTCTCGTACTCCGCATTTGTACTAAACGACCTCGAAAATCCTCCAATTTTATGATTTTCGACTATTTTATTATTCCCAAAACGAAGAAGAATATAGGTTAAGCCGTAATTTATTTTTGCGTTTTTATTCAACTTTTGTTACATATGTAACAATGGAATATTGATTGTTGGACGGTAAAAGCAATATTCAGCTACATTTCAAATGTAATGAAATGATTGTTTGAAATGTTAAATATTATGCATGAGTTTGTAATTTATTAATAACTAATCAAAAACTCCAAGTTTACGTTAACATTAAATAAATAATCTGTGTTTACTGTGTGTATACTAATCAATTTCCGAATATGTATGGCCGAAATGTTGTTTCGCTATATATCAGTTTTATTCTCGAAAATGATGTACAAACTTTAAACAAATAGTAAACATCAAATGTCACTTGAAACCGAAATTAAAAGTTTATTTTCCAGAGCAGTAAATGATCTTATTATTGTCATTTGATAAATATATGGCTATTGATTGTTATTTATGTTAATCTTATTAAATAATCCTTTGATTATTATCTGGGATGGGTTTGATACGTATTATGTATAGGAAATATAATGAAAATAAGGCTGATTGAATGCATAATTCAACTTAAATGAGCTCTTCTCTCAACTTACTAAGTGGATTTGAGAGTCTATAGTATTATTAGGGATAAAGCAATACTCGTAAACTTGTCTGAGCAAATGGTAAAAACAGAATTCCCATTTGGATACTTAGCGATGTACCTCATGCAATAATGGTTGCGATATTAAAATGGGGCATATGGCTAACCAGGTTCACTTAAAAACAAGATATTGTCAATTATAAGACTACTGATTAAATACAGATATAACACTTATACGGTCCACATGTGTAAATCAACTAGTGTCATCTTAGAATATAAAAACCTGGAAATTTTTCTTTTTGTAGAAACTTGTATTTGTAATATTCACAAATTCGTATTTGGCGACCGGCGAAGGAAAACTTTGTTCTCGAGATTTAAAAAACTTAGATTGTTTGTAATTATAGATTTTGTTTTTCGCACTCATTTTAACGATGCGAACAAACATATGCACTTATCTGATTTATAGAAACATATTAAAAAGTTTCTAAATTATTTGTTATTTAATTGATCGTAAATGTAAGTTTCAAAGTGGCTTTTATTGTTACCAAAGTATCAAAGTCAAGTAGTTTTAATTCGTTAAAAAATTATTTAAAATTACTTAACGGCACTTGGTACATTTTCTCAACAACGGAACAGCCATACTTAGTTTGATATACTACATGCAACAGCTGATTAGTATGTAATTTATTTAGATTGATATTTTATTATTATTTTAATAATTAGTTGTAATTAGACACTTTTTTAACTAACCAATTTATAAAAACTTTGTATGTACATACTTATCATTTAAAATGTGCTCATTTGTCGATGTTGAAATTTCCATTTTACATTTTCTTTACATTTACCTCGCATTATACGCTTATTTAAAACAAATTTTCAGTCATCCAGCTGGAGGGTTTGTGAACATGTTTCAAGAAACTTGTGCTTATTTTTCATGTTAAAGAAATAATATAATTAGAAACCTGGCCAATATTCTACCTTGTCAGACCTATAAACACTAACATATCATTTATTTACTAGCTTTTCAGTAACATATATCATCTAAACTCTGCGACAATTCTATTCAGGAACCATAAAACATTCAATATAATTACAGTGAATGAATAAATACTATTTATTGAAATATTTTTATTTCTGTTCAAAATGGCCTATGAAATATCAGAAAACTAGTCTATGAAATATATATAATTATTTCTGTAAATATTTATTACAATTAGTAAAAAAAATTGCTACTTGTTATGAATTTAAACATAGATAATCTTCAAACGAGAAACAGAACAAAATGAAATCCAATGTTAGTAAACCGTTACAGGGAAGTGGATCGATAAAGAAACGGATGTAATCTGAATTACCGACTTACCGAACCCAGTCTAAAGTATTCAGGTGGCAGCACCTGACGGTAATACCAGTAACATATTGATTAACGTAGGTGGAGGCAAAGTCAGCGGGAGAATCAATATCCCTACTGGCCGGCGCTCGCCATTTCTGTCGTCGAAAGTATCTCAGCAAGTGAAATAGTGCTTTCCGCGCTTGACAAGTACAACGCACTTTATTCTTGTTTTCGATATAATTCCCATTTCCCTCCTAGTGTACATAATCGTAGGGCATGTAATTTCATTGTACGATGAAAAGGTCCGGTAATTGTAGACCTGGTGTCCAGTACTGAGTAATTGGCTCGTGCGAGCCACTTGATACGCAGCGAATAAAATCCGAGAGAATCATTGTGAATTGCTTTTCGAGGAGACTAATCCGAATCAGCACAGCCGATTGGAAAATTGTCCAAGTGCAAATGAGTTTTTATGAAATTATAGAAGAGTTATTGTGGTGAATTTCATCGCATCAGCTGATCGATGAAGATGGAAAACATGGACTCCACGTATTGCGCGGAAAGTGCAAGACTCGCTTAATTTTGGAAAACTAACGCCAGTTCACGCAAGGACGACAGATGTAAAGGTTGATCGGAACTGTTTGTTAAATAAAGTTGATATCGATTAAGTGTACCTGCTGATCGGTTGATCGTACCTATAGAGAACCTCGTACTACTCGTCTAAGTGTTCGAGGTAATTGAGATCAAGGTTTTCTATGCGGCAAGAATCTCAGTCTGGTTTGAAACTGTGGCCCCCGGGCGATCATCATCAGGGCGGCATCATGATAGAACAGGACATGGCCGGTGCACAGGACACCATATATCTGTGCAACTTTCGAGTCTCCGTCGAGGGAGAGTGGCTTTGTCTGAAAGAACTCCAAGATGTCGAGTTCGGCATGCAAGACTCTATGCAACGCTCGCCATCGCCCCCTTTGGCCCTAAGTGGTATACGTCAACATGTCGCTGATCTGCCAGAGCTTTGCGATATTCTTTCGTCACCTGTCCAGCACATGTCAAGCTTGTGTTTGTATCGATTGCACTATTGTCACTTCTTTCGAACGAAAACATTTTTCCGAACCTTTATCGATTTCATGTAGGCGGTGATTGCAGTGCTGTTTCTTTTTTTTTACAAGTAATTAACACTGTTTTCAAGCTGCTATAAGAGTGACATGATGCACTGCGCTATTTTTATTCCTGCTTATTTTTGTTATCGCTTAAATGATCTTTTTTTTGACGTAATAGAGTTATGCACTGTATATGCAATCACGTAGATACATTACTCGTGTATTGATTTACTTCATCAGTTTATAGGAACCGCTTGTTGTTTTGCACGTACACCAAAGTAAGCTTATTGATTTTCAATGTAGCTAAATTTAACGCAGTCGATAATTTCATCATCGCCAAATTTTTGAAAAACATTATCATAACTTTCACACACCATCAGTTTTCGTGATAACCAAAAGGCCAAGTTGGTTTACGGCAATGGCACTAGAAATTTTCGATGAGAGAATTATCGTCGACGGTTTACAGCATTTTTCCACTATTGAAACTAGAAGCACGTATCCTTATTTTGCAGCACGTGATCCCGTAATCATCGAGAGAAGCAATCTTGTCAACATTTCGAAACTCATTGTTAAGGAACTGATCGAAACGTCCCTGAAGTATGGACGTATGCTCGATTCCGATCATATGCCTTTGCAACACTTCTTCATTGTCCTCGAGCACGTGCTCAGGCATGGACTACGTCCAAAGAAGGTAATAACAAGAAGTGTATTGTTTCCGTACTCTTACCTCTTGTAGTTCAGTTGCTTTAGTACCTCGGATTTTAGGGTCTACTTGGTCCGAAGAAAGAACTGTGGGATATTCTACAACTTGTCGAAAAGTACTCTCCAGATGCACAAGAAATGACCTCTAGTATCCGAGACCTACCCACTGTTAGGTATATAATGAAATCCGTAAACAATCCAAAGCACTGTCCTTTCCAATTTGTCAATGTTCAATTCAAATGTTCAATTTCATATGATTGACATTGCAATTTCAGGACGGCCATGGGCAGAGCTCGAGCTTTTTTAAGGACGGCTCTGATGCAGAAAAAATTAGCCGATTACTTGAAAGTTCTCATCGACCACAAGGATGATTTACTTTCTGAGTACTTCGAGCCAGACGCTTTAATGCTTAGCGAGGAAGCCATAGTAGTGATGGGTCTGCTAGTTGGTCTGAATGTTATCGACTGTAACTTCTGTATCAAGGTTAGTCTGCACAATCGGGGTCAAGGTTTCCAACCACGTGGTTTCTTATATTGAATTTATATCGACCAAGAAAATAATTTTTTAAATATGATACGTGGATGTGCTGCCGTAATCGATAACGATTGTGTCATGCAGGAAGAAGACCTCGATTGTCAGCAAGGCGTAATCGACTTCTCATTGTATTTGAGAAACAGTAATCACATTCCGGGCGAGTCACCAGACGAGGAACTCGAAAATGACAATATGACCGCGGTATTAGATCAAAAGAATTACATCGAAGAGCTGAATCGGCATTTAAAGTAAACGTTTTCTCTCATTACTTGCACCGTTATTTCATTAAGAAGAAGGTAGCGAATACAAAACTTATATCGAAATATTTCAGCGCGACGGTAGCAAATCTGCAAGCAAAAGTGGAGGCCCTTACAACGACGAATGCGTTAATGAAGGAAGATCTGTCGATACAGAAAAACAACATTCTTTCATTGCACTACGAGAACCGTCAATTAAAGAAGGAATTGGGGATAGACGTTCCAGATCTTAATGAGGTACATAATAATTCCAAGGAGTGGAATGCCATTCTCAATTTTTACAATTCACGTCATGAAGAATATTTTTTTTCCAGAATGGAAAACTACCATTAAAAATCACCGAAACCACATCCGAAATCGAAGAGCTTCGGTGTAGAGTAGAAGCTGAAAAGAAGCGGAAGCAAGAAGTTGAGAAGGAACTGGAGTTGCAGGTTTTTAAAATTTCATGATATAGTTTTAAGGAACTGATCGGTTCTGGAAAGTTTAATCAAGATCTGAGTATCTCAGTTGATATGAATGGATTTAATGGGATGCATTTGAATTTTACACAAGCAGTTGATGAAGAAACTTTAATTTTCAAATTGATTCGGGCTAGATTTTAACATGACTTCTTTAACTACTTCTGTCCCATTATTATAAGATCGTTCGAGTAGCAACTAACAATTGAACAATGTTTGCTCTCTTATTCCCTTGATTGATCTCTTGAAACTATTCGTATATGTCAAGACATGGCAAAATTGTGAATATTTGTCTACAGATTGGATGATCCCAACTTAGGTCAAAATTCACATGTATATTTTGATTATATGTGGGTGTTTTGCTTGATCTGATTCAAATATAACAATATCGAAAATTAGTTTAGTCCTGAATGTTTTGCTTTTATTTTCGACAGATGAGTATGAAGTCTGAAATGGAAATGGCGATGAAACTGCTAGAGAAGGACATCCATGAAAAGCAGGATACCATAATATCGTTAAGACGACAATTAGACGATATTAAACAAATAAATTTGGAGATGTATAGGAAGCTACAGGTGATTTCCAATTAAGTTAATTTTTTATGATAACTTGTTGATTTATTTATTTCATTTCCGTCATATTTTCTGCATTCCTTTCATGTCGTAGACTTTTAGTATAATATTTCTTACACAGGTGTTTGTGTTCAATGTAGATTATTGAATACACGTAACATTAGGTTTCAGAGCAGAGTTGAGTCTCGCCCAGGATGTAATTTACCATTCTTGTTGACATTGCAATTTTAGGTCAGGAGACGTTGACGAGACATTTATGAAATATATTTTTATTGATGTTGTGTGTAGTGCATTATAATTTTATCCTTCATTGCTGAAATATTTATTTCACCATTTCGTATGGATATGTCCGCTTGTAGGAATGCGAACAAGAATTGACCCAAAAAGGTGAAATGGTTAGCAGACTACATGCAAGAACAAATCAAATTGGGAAGCTTCTTAACAATCTTGAAAAGTTCAACCATTCCGTAAAGGACGGAGAATGTATTCGAAGTCCAACCACACCAAACGGCAGCTCCAAAATGATTCTTAATAAAATCAGCCCCCTTTCACCAAAAGAGACGTTACCTTCAGATGGCGAAAAGACGTTTAATAGAAAATCAAGGGATTTCAGTGCGAATAAGGGGGTAGAGGAGATGCTTGTAAATGTAATGAGTCCCACGCAACGCAAATCCGAGGAACTTGAGAAACAAACAATGGCCGAATCAAAAGTCGAAGCGCAGAACAAATCGGACAAAGGAGAGAAAGCATGAACTGTTTTTCGTTGATAAAATGTAATTTTGTTACATTTTATATATTGATAATGGACCAGTGGTAAGGTGCACTAAAATCCACCGAGATATTAATTACTTTGATAGATTCTCACGGAAAAGTTGGCACAATCACCGATGTGCTACTTAAGTACGGGTGACACGCTGTTAAAAATTTGTTCGCCTAAAGAGGCGTGTAGTACTGGATTTGGGTGCACCTTGCATTCAGATTAAATGTTGCATTGGCTGATGGACCCCTTTGGATGTGCTTTCTCTCGGAATGTGTTCGAGATTTCACACCGATATAGAATTCTCTATGGAGTTTAGCGACTGTTGAAATTGAAGAATGATTGATATTTCAGGTTGATGAAGCAAGGGAAAAAATAGAACGTATCGTCGTTTAATAAAATTCTGTACTTATTTGATGAACGACGATAATTCTTCAGTTTGTGGAATTGGAAAGCTCTACGAGTGTTTTATTTCGCACATATAAGTAATAGGTTGAGATTCATTAGTTAGACATATTAAATTTCGCTATAGATTATAAGATATTTACAGAGAGTGGCGAAAATTCCAGCACGAATTGTCATTTTCATCACTTTATCGGTGTTACATAGGCCAGGATCGACACAAGCACTCTTTAAATGTGCCGAAATCGATTTTTTAACGAGGTGCTATAATTCAATATTTTATCCTTAAGGATATAGTCAAAAGATTTCTTTACGCCGAATGCACAAAAAATGTTTCTGGCTAACGTATAGATCATCGACGATGAACTGTTTTGTAGCTCTACGTTAATGCGAACTTGTTTCGTTGTTATTCAGTGGATATTACTTTCAGGAATGCGAGATCTCGCTGAAGCATAAAACTGAACTGATCGCAAAGTTGGAAGCTAAAACTATGTCGATGACTGATACTATTGTAAGAATGGATGAGAAGTATGTTTCGCTTATAAATATTCTACTGTTTTCAAGGGGTCAGGTTAAGAACGTCTTAAAAAAGTTACTGTTTAACGCAGTTCATCTCTTACGAGCCTTATTAAATGAATTTTAGGATTTTTATGCTTTAATGACAAAAAGTGTTTTGTAGTCACGTTTTGATTGCTAAATAAGTGATTTTCAGAAGTTCTGTATAACATCATGTATTTGTAGTCTTTTATATGTACAATGAAATCACCTGCAATCACATATGCTGTAAGATGTAATTAGCTGTAGTCTATGCATACGATGTCAATGAAGTGTGGCTATCGAACTTACTCTGACCCCTTAAAGCGCGTAAAGCAGATCGATCTCACATAATCTACGCAGCTACGTCTAAAAGTGAAAATATTTTAAGGTTTCTGGAATTATTTTTTCAAGTACCCTCTTCATTTGGGGTAGTATAGTCTAGGCTTTCGCGATCGTCCTCATAAAATTTATTGTATATTTTGTCATATACATATATATATATATATATATATATAAAATATAATATATCGTTTCTAAATACGAAACGCGAGGTTTTTCATATGCGTTGAAATCTCTTTGGAGATTTAACTGATTATATTGATATTAGACGATTCACAGTATAGAACGGGCAATTAATACATTTCATCACCTGAAATTGACTGCTTGTACAAGATTGAACTTAAATAAAAACTTGAGATGAATTTCTCAGATTTTGATTTTCCTAACATGGAGTTTTTCTATTTTCATCTGAAATTACTTTTTTTAGTTTTTGATTATTTTATGACAGTTTTTAATTTATCTTCACATTTTACTTCATTTATGATATAAATGATCAGTGTCTTAGTGCATTTATCATGTGTACCAGATAAATATTGCATATGGTTTTTTTTATTTGAGGAGAAATAAAAGCTTTATGCTTGAACTGAAACGTGATTTCAAGCAGCATGAATTTCTTAGATTGCAGGAGCTTTGGAGCCATTATGGAACTAGAATACATCGATTATTTAGTATTGTATTTTTGGAAGATATGCCATCTAATGAAATCAATATACAATAAATTGAAATAATCCAAATAGCGGTACTGATTACAAATTTGATTTCTTCTATCATAAATATTTAAAACTTCTATTAAATGCTTTCTGATAATATTTTATAAATTTTCGAAGTGTTATGTATCAAGAATGTTATATTGATAACATGTAATTCAGATGCTGCATGTATAATGTATATATGATTAATTATCACTTACTACTTTCGTGAACTAATCAAAACATTCTGATTAAAGTACACGATTAATCAATTAGTCTCATTTACAATGAAATTTCATACAATGTTGTATATTGAGTGCTACACGTGAGTAATTTCACCATCAAATACGTTTTTCTCCAACTATTAACCTTGAGCAGAAGCGATAATAAAACATTTTTTGAAATTATCGCTAAACTCATCTAATACGATTTTTCTTATCCAAGTCCAGTTGTTGATAATTTTTTATTATAGCATGCGTAGTGTTTTTATGTTGTTTTTCGTAATATCACACATGTCACTATGATTTACTGCTATTTATTTGGTTTCTCAAAAACTGTACACAAAGTATAGATACTGTTTTTTCTCAATGCTTATCATTCTACAACATCAAGGATGTAGTTGCAGCAACTGAATTATATTTAACTAACAATAACAAAAAAAATTACTAATTTACTCTTTCACTTTTGGGTATAATTGGGACATGCTGGTAAGATATACGAATGGAACATTCGAAATACTGAGTTTCGTTACCCGCTGCGATAATTTTCGGAACTTGAATAAATCGAATCCTTATAAGACAAATTAGCTTCTTATCATAATTTCAGTTTACATTAAAAACAGAAAATTTCAATAGCTTTCAGTCATTTTGAGAATTTCTATATTCCAGAAACGTATTCAGTTAAATTCTCGTATCATTATGTAAAAAGTATTTTCATTAAAATCATTTTAGATTGATCCCCGTTCATAATGCGCATCCCGACGGTTTTTTATGATTGCTACAGAGAAGACGTTGCAAGTGACAGCATAAGCAAGTAGTTTTACAAAATATTCGGTCTGAAATACTGCAATTGAAACATTTCCACTTAAATAAACCATATATTTATAACAAATATTTATAAAAAGTTAATGTAGGTCTGATTGTTGTTAATAAAATAATTCAATCCTTTTTCTCAATATGATATTTAATATTTAATTCAGTGGAACAAAAGTTAGTTTAACGAATGTCATACCAAAATGTTGCAGTAGATTATGACAATGAAAAATATTTATCTCCTTTTCTAATTGCATTTTAATTAAAGCGAACACACAAATCTTATTTGCTTTTTAATTCTTAGTTAAATGAAAAGAGTACATATTTTTTATAAGTAAAAAATTATTCTTACTTTTAATATTAGCACAAAATCAGAATTTAGGCCTCGATAAAAATAGCTCTTTTCAGAAGACAATTTGTCGCAATAAGGTAAATATTCCATTCAGAAAAGGTAAATGTTTGAAAGTGTCGTCTTAATGCAAGATTTTAAAAGTACAAGAATTCAAAAAAATATAAAAGTAAAAAGACGAGGGAAGTTCAAGCAATATGACAATTTAACGAGTTTTCACGGTAAAGCTAACGATGATTTTAACTTTGCTTTTATGATTTTAATAAAAGCTCAGGTATTTGATGGAAAAAAAATCTTCAATGAATATTTTATTGAGGACATGGTACACTGCTGCAATCCTTAAATATTTTATGATTATTTCTATATATTTTCTGTGATTTTTACGTCAATTTTTTTTTTTTAATACATTTTTACACATACGAAAACCAAGGTAATTTTTGCCTGTAATGATAATTTTATGCTTTAGTAAGTTTTGACTATATTCTCTAATATATATTTTAATAAATTGCTCTTTTTAAATCTTTTAGTTTTGTACATGCGCGACTTTTAAGTATATCCAACAATTATTACTGTGAATAAAATTGTTTAAAAAAATATAAAGTATATTCAAGAATTGTTTTTTTTATTAGTGTTACAAAAACCTTATGCCAGGTTCATTAATCATTTATAACTATATAAATATAGTATATCGGTGGATTGATTAAATTAGATTGGTCTGAATACAATTACGAATAACTTCCAAGTTATTCTCTGAACAATTATCTACTCAAGTTTTGCCACTAAATATCTTATTAAAACTAATAATTCAATATATGCGAAGTTTGAATATGAAGTAGTACTGCATTATGATTTTATTTCAAGGTTAGTTAAAAACATTTTAGTCAAAAACATAAAATGTCAGTGTACTGTGTCCTGTATAAAATTAAGGACTTCGAAACATAAATTTAGCTTTACATTTGAAAGAACAGAGTAAAAATAAATATTCACCATAATATTAATATATATATATATATATATTAATAAATATTCATACTGCACATTAACACGAGAAACCAACAAATTCTTTTTTCTATTTGTAGTTATTTCAACATTTTTATGAAATAAAAAATAAAAGGATCAAGATGAAGATGATGACATAATAATTTATTTATGATTTAATAAAAATTATTTCGTTCCCTTTATATTGTTAAAAGTTAGTATACCTGCCTTATAAAAAGAAAAGAAGAAACTAAAAAAAAAAGAAAATTACACGATTCATAAATACGTTTTCAATTTATGTACACGTTTCTTATAAATATTTTGCAGATGTTCCCAACATAAGACCAAAACACATGAATGATTCTAACATCTTGAAGTCAATATTTCAATATTCTGATTTAAACGAAAGATTATTTATCATATATGAATATTATCCTTAATACGAAAGCAAATGAAAATAATTACTGACCATTTGTTCTGACTACTTATAAATAAATAAAGGACCAGAACAAATGACTAGAAATTATTTTATTTTCAGCTAGGATAATTACAATCGTATAAAAATGTTGAATGTGAACTACAATGATTAGTAGTACTCCTATCAACATTTTGTCTGCCCCGACCGTTCTACCATTGCTATTTTCTAAATTCAATATAAACTGGCATTGTTGAATACGTAAACTTTGGAATAATAGAAGTTTCAGATTGTCTCTAAGGAAATATTGGATGATAATTTATAATATTTAGTGAAAAGTTTTATCAATGCTCTATTTATAAATTTTAGTTGTTTTTAAGTCGGAGATCCATTCCTTCAAATTAAATATGACCAATTCGAAGCTCATGGAATTTAATTGAACTTAAAATAAACGAAAATTATATTATTCATAATGAATTCGAGAGAGATAAACTATTAGATTTCACTCTTCGATATACATTCATATAATAATTATAATAATTAGACTGTAAGAGTCATGCACACATTTACAGATTGAAAACGAGTCAATTTGGAAGAAACCTTTACAATAATTTTAAACAATATGTTTAACAGTATTTGCTGATTACTTAATTTTTACATCATCCTAATAATCATCATTTTTTTCGTCTATTCTTCCCCCTCTACTCTCTGCTTATCGCTTGTACGACAAAGTTTTGAATTGTTTCCTTATGCGAATGAAACTCGCAATATGATCCGAAAATCGATCATCATTATAAGCTGAAACGTCAGATAGTTCCAAGAAAAGAAAGGATTGCATTCATTTTTCTAACTTTTGCTGATGTATATGTTATTTAGGTACCCTTATTGAAAAGGTATTTCATGCGGCCCTTAAATTATTTTAAACATTGGTTTATTATCATTACTATTCCAAATAATCATTAGAATATTCACATTTATTTCAGGCATATTAAAAAAATAATTGGCCTTTCTTTGACTGTAAAATCGAAATCCTCATCATCTAAAAACTAGTCATTTTTATCTTCCAATTATTGTCAATAATAAAAATAGTAAAAAATAAAATAAATTTAGCAAAACCAAATATATAGTCTAAGAGTCATTCGAACATATGTAAATTATTCACATTTTTATGTTCAAAATTATATTAACAGATCGTAACATTTCTTTTCTGTTTTTTTTTTTGTCTAAACAAAAAATCTATATGTCGTTTTTAACATGGCCAAAACGTAAATCATTTTTAAAATTAATCATGTCAACGGATTGTACAATAACTGGGCAATTTCAATTCTTCGTATTTTACAATTAATACAAGCGGTCAAGAAGAATCAGAACATGATGCATGTGCCTGTAATGAAAAAATCAACCGTTATTTAAAAACTATGAAGAAAAGTTTGATTAAAAGCTTAATATCAAAAAGCTCGACCTGAACAATATACTCGTGAAAGTTCGTCTTTTGTCGGCTTGTATACCATGCGAGCATTCTTTTGTAAATATTGCAAAAGTATATATCTGAAGTATATCCTTTAAGTTGCAAATTGGACGATCGCGATACGCTGCAGAGTGCGAGCGTACTTTTTCTGAAAATCAAACGGTTTTATGTCTGTTATGGTTCTTGAAAGTTAGGTTCGATCGATCAGCTTTACGTGAATTGTTGGAACACACTTGAAATTTAACGATCGAAACTGACCAGGTGCAAAGAAGTAGAGGGCGGCAAGTCAGGAGCGGAGGAGAAGGTGAGGGTTTTGGGCGTCAAAGTGGCCGAGAAGCAAGCTCTATCTCAAGGCATGGAGAGGGAGCTACTAATCGAGAGGGAATGGCGAACTTCTCTTCAAGAATCATCCATTCTCGACAAAGAGAAAATCTCTCAGCTACACCAGGAAATCGATCAGCTAAAGCAGATGTTAGAGGTGAAAAGTTTGGGAATTTCGAAAAGTGCACTAACTTACAAAGTGTGAAAGATGACCATTTACTTATTTCGAGCGAATCGTTGGTAAAGTAAACTCGTCCATACACCGTCCCGGAAAGATCTATGGAAAATGTATTATTTTTATATTAGGCAATTTCATTCGTAAATATTTGTTTTGATTCGAGATAAATGTCCGGACCGTTTTGAAATATTAGGGTACTTTCGCATTTACAAGAAGTTTAACAATTTATTTGCCGGCGTGAAATTTTTCCCAATAACGTTGCGTCGATTTCCTAATATCGGATTCCGAACACGAACATTTTTCCGCGAGTAATGCAAAATAAATTCCGCACACTGTTTTCATCGGGGCAAGCAATGCAATTCCCGCAACACTCGAATCACTCGAAACTTTCATTCTTCCGAAATGTAACTCGTTATCGTTTCTGTGCGTTGCAGAAGTACAAAGACTTGCAGGAGGAGCATTACGCGATGAAGGAAATTTGCAGGGAGCAGGAGAAAACTTTGGAGGAGCTCGGGGTCCAATTGAGCTCGGCAAAATTGGCAGCCGTGGAGCTGAGGGAAGCTGCTGACAACGCTCAACAACAATCGCAACAGGACGGCGCCGCGACCTGGACAAGTGATCGGCTGGTCACTCAATGCAAGGGCTGCAGCCGTGAATTCAACATCGCGAGGCGCAAGGTAATCAAACTTTTTAATTACTCCACCTATCGCTGCTTGCCTTACTCCGGCATGGGACCGAAACAAGCGTGTGCGTTCCGCCCCTTTCGCGTCCTTAATCGTTTGTCAGTGATTAAGCAATTATCCCTCTTCGTTCTTGGAAGTTTACCAGATTCCTAGGTATGAAGGTACGGAGGCGAACGCAATTAAAATCTCGGGAAAATAATGGATCGAGAAAGACGGGATTACACCTACATTTATAACATTTTTATTTGATGATTCTGTTCTTTCACTTGCGCTCTCTTGGCAACTGCGGATAGCCGACAGCATGAGCAAAGTTTCTACCTATAATTAATAATTTGGCAAACCTGAAATACCACATGGAAATTAATCACATAAATATCCAACGAACTTTATGAACATGTCTATTGCCGCAACGGACATTTCTGCTAACCTAAACAAAATGTTCAGAATTGACATCTAAATTGTCAACCGTCAAATCTAAACTATATGATGAATATGATAACGTAAGTGTAATGTTTGCGAAGCCACCATTCATTTTTTACTCGTTTAAGAACATGTTTACTTGACAGATATCAGACTAGCATTAATCGCAATACGAACAATAGTTTACTGCGTTATTTTTATTGCACATACTGTAATTTTCTACCTTGACATCTAAGATGATAGTTTTCAAATGATCATTTTTCTTCGCGACTTTACTCGGACAACCGAAATAGAGTTACATACGTTATTTTCGATATGACATTGTAAATAATGGTTCGAAATTATTTGGGGGGGGGGGGGGCGAGAGGGGGATGAAAATCTTAAATGGCAATATTCGTCGAAATTTTTGTTTTAATCGTCAAGTTTTATGCGTCCAAAGCATGATTGCCGTAAAGAATGGTTTCTCGAACAAAATGGCGTCGGCGTTATTTATATAAGCCGTTAGTATAGATATTGGATTGAAATTATTATTTATTATGTTTCATAAAATGTACAATAATTTAATCGTATAATTTCCGTAACATGATTTATTATCTTAATGTCGTTAAAAGGCCAGCATTGTTATCGGGGAACAATTGGATTATGGATTCGGATTGATAATTAATTGTCTATTTAAGAGGTGAATATATAACCAAAATAATTCATGAAGTAGGAATAGTTTTGTGATTAATATTTAGTTACAAAGGATAAAGCGGTGGATGTAATAATATTAAGTGTGGTGATATGCATACTTCCATGTCATTCAACAGGAACTAAGTAATATAGACGAGTGAAATAATGACATTATGACGTGATTGAATAGGACAAACTTGAATCTAATCAAGTCTGTTTTGTGCATTCAGATGCAATATACCGCGGAAATTTTGCAAGCCACAATTGGTGTAGGAGGTAAATGGAAGTAAAAAGGATAGTAATATCATTTTATCAATTACGTCGCTTGGCGCTAAACTAAATTTTTCAAATGTTTTCTTTTATGAAAAAAAAACGTAATTTTTTGAAGGAAACAAAAGTATTTTATCGAAAATAATGAAATTAGTGTCCTCCTATTAATCGAAATGAAGTTAACACGATTTTTGAAAAATTTATATAATATTCAAAATAACTAAGAATTACAAAGTTTTTATTTAATTGTTATTCGAAAAGCAAAAGTTGAAAGCGATTAACAAATCTTCTTTCACGATTAAAAAAATTTAACAAGAGATTAGAAATTAAGTCCTTTCAGTCCTATCAATTTCACGTTAGATGAATGAAAAAAAAATTCTCCACACAATTGTAGGAGACATATATATGTTTGCAGCGAGTTTTAAAGGCTGCATTTTGAAGGAAAATTACGAGCATTTTTCTAAAGTAGAATTCAAAGTAATACGAAATAATAATAAATGATCAACGATCAAAGATGATGTACGTATATTAGTATGTATTACTTTTTTGCTTATCCATTAATTTTCAATTTGTAATCGGCATGCAGCAAAAGCATCGGCGTTCATGTAATATTTCCGAATGCAAAGAGAATTTTCATTAATATACGTTGAAAACTCATCGCATCGTCCAACGCGTGGAACAGCCGCGTGCTCCAAATGTATTCCATCCGTTTAAAATTATCGCGTAATTCAACGTATCATAAACTGATTAAAAGTACATGATGAGAAAATGATTTCTATAGCGATCTTTTTTACGAGAATAAATTGTTACATACTGTATATAATTGACGATCAAACGAACTTATACCTTGTAAAGTTCGATCGATCTTCTCGAAGAATTTAAAATTTTCTTAGACTGCTTTTGTTTTCTTTTTCTTAAAAAAAATTGTACTTTAATTAAGCACTTTGCTATCGTCTATTGGCCAGTAACCTTGAATCTTTTCTTGATTATATACAGCTCGCCAACCGGAAAGAGAACATATCAGTAAATGTGCTAACTTCCTTATAACATTATTCAGACCTTTTATAAAATTTCTGAAGAGGGCCACAAAGATGGCTGAAACGTTATTATGGATTATTAATTAAACCTGTAGAATAGATCCTAAAATTAATTCAATTTACAGGAAAGAGAAGCGTCGGAAAACATTTCTTATTGAAATTTGTATTGCTTTCTAATAGGATTATTTGCAACTTAAATGTTGTAAAACACTAGTCTATATCAAGACTGGTAATTTGGAACATTAATAATTTGATTATAATTTTGTTTATACTTTCGTAAATCCAACCATTTTTACGATTCAAAATTTTCGTTTATAATTGCCCATAATTTACACCAGAATGTAAGTCACTCATTAGTGAGTGAATGTCCTTACTAATTTGGCTAATTGTCGAATTTGACATTCCGATAAGTTGATTAGCATGTTTTTAATTCTTTTTTTTTTTTTTTAGTCTAGAACTAGTAGGCTTATGGTAAACGTGTCAGAATAAGATATAAGCCCTGAAAATTGACAATGCGTTCAATGCTCTACATTACATTTTTCAAAATACATTATAAATCCTAAAAGTTTCAATAAAATTGTATTTTTACGTTACATTCGCAATCTGATTTTGTATTTCCTATTATTAAAAACTGAAATTCCTCCCTTTTCTCTGAGAATTTTTGCTTCAGGCTTAGATATTTTTATAAATGCAAAAGAAGCTGCAGAGAGTCCAAAAGTCTTTATTATAGTAAAAAATCTTGGAAAATGTCTGTGTTTATCACGAATTGGTATTAAATAATGAGCGTCTTTCAATGGATGCTAGAAATAAATTTCTCGTTGTAAGTTTTAAAACGATTTTTCTGTCCTCTATTTTGAAATGTAGTAGTGGCAAACATACTATTTAACGTTTTTTTGTTTGTTCCGATTGAATGATTTCCATGGTTGGTAACATTATTGCCAGTCCTGCTGCGAAATTTTCAATGTTTTCAAAAATACTCAAAGAAAATTTTAAATTTTATGAAAAGATCGACCTGATGGTATCTATTATATTATACTTATTGATCTAGAGAACGAAATTACATTTTTTTCTGTACTACTAATAAAAGGGTAAAGAAAAGCGAAAGTAAAAATTACTTTTTTTCTCGAGCTGGCCGTTCAATTAATAAACAATTTAGCATTGAACCGACAAGATACGGCAGGAAATAAAAAGAAAACTTTAACGCGCGACATGTGGGAAGAAGTGAAAATGAAACAATGCGCGAACGAGGCAAAATGTGACGACATGGAGAAAAGTGCAAACGAGATGAAAGCGAGAGCGTCTGTTTCGGGTAGATAAGGCCACAAGCCGTATATAAAGTATACAGTGATACCCACATTAGCTGGGAGAATTTCACATTTCACAAATGAGACGTCAGCAGAAAAAGTTTTTAAGTATAAATTTTCCGATATCGAACTTGAAACTTGGAAACATCCTTTGTACAAAACGAGAGAATTTAATTGCTAAACTTCTGGATTCAAAGTTGATCATTCGAGCAGAAAAACTGGGTTAATAATAATGACACTTGAAACAATTACAATTTATGCATTGCAGTCTCTGAAACAACGTCAAATGTTCGACGTTCACAATAAAGAGTTTCAAGTGGAAAATTTCGTTAATAATGACTGTTTAAGATGATAAATAATTATTATTTTGAGAAAGTAAATAATTATTGTTATAGAAAAAGATATTTAACTATATATCATTATCTGCTGCTTAAATTTAACTTTATTTAAATATAATTAGTGCAATAAAATGTAATCCTCCTCATAAAGTGTCTACTGTTTTCCTCCGTAGACCTAATTTATTAGCGTTGAAAATCATATTTCAATTCCTAATTGCAAACAATGTTCATGTGTAAGGCATTTATATTATAATATGATACACGAACTTTTCGGCATTATTCAAAATTATGTAAACATTTTGTAAGCTTAATAAACCTGTAAGGTTTGATAAGACTAGTAAAGAAATAAAGAAAACTTTATTTAATTGTGAAAAAAGTAAAGGCATATTTCCTGACTTTTAGCAGAATAACAAAAATAAAAAGGAAATGAAATTAGAAAATAAACATTTTTTCCTGCAATTTCAGTCACGGACAAATGCAATTTTCAGTAGAAGAGATAATCCGTATCTCGTGCTTTCTCGGGTTATTACGTTTTTAATTCAGGCGAATAAAGATTAGTAATATTACATTATATTAATAAAACAAAGATCAACTTGAATTTCTAATAGAGGCATGTTGATAACTGTCAAAAATGTCGTGTATTCTTTTTCCTTAGCTTAAACGAAAATAATTTATCATTTCACTGAATTTTGAAAAAAGGTTTCAATCAATACACATTTCTTTCGGTAAAACGCATCTACTTTCAAACATTTTTATCGAGAAAATATTTTTTATTTAACGAACTATATATACTATTTTTGTATGTTTATGTTTATGTATAAGGTTTATGAAGTCATTCATTGATAAAATATGGTTGGAGGAAGGTAGCATGTATAACATCTGGAGATGTATATCTCTCTTACATTCTTAATGAATTCATAATATCTTAAACAATAAAAAGTTTTTATATAATTTCTGAAGCTGGTTCCCACTACACGCCCGAAACATAATATTAAAATATCTGTTTTTAAATAATGTGACCGTTAATTAATGACAATTTCTCTATAACCTATATATACTACCAAAACAACAAAAAGTCGACTAAAAGTCGACATAAACTCGACTCTGTATAGTCGACATAAAGTCAACTTTTTTATAGTAGACTTTAGTGTCGACTACAGTGTACTGATAATCGACTTATAGTCGACATTCTTCAGTTGACTCAATTGTCAACTTTTTATAGTCAACTATAGTCGACTTTTAGTCAGCCCGTGTTGTGTGGGTACATATATTTGCATATGCGATAAGATATTTTTTTTTTCAAATATTATAGTCGTCCCAAATGGAGGTTCAGTTTTGAAAATATCGGCCAGGAACAAATTTTATTCTCAACCTATAATATCCCAATAGATAAAGAAGTACGTGGAGATTCATAAAAATATTGAACTTTGAAAAAAATGTCAAGTGCTTTTTAAAAAATGACTGAATATCTTGTGAAAAATTGCCCAACATTTGTCTGATAACTATTCCGATTGTTAATATTGTTGTAAACTCTAGTTATCCTGAAAATCTTATTAAGGTGGTTCTAAAGTAAAACAGATACCGACCTAACCTCAAAACAGGAAAAGTATAAATTAAAAAGGATTGAAACATTTTTTCAAAATTCTGGCTTTGGAAGGGCGATCCTACATAACATATACAATCTTCAAAAAAAAATATCGCTGAAATTGGTTCAAAATTAAACGAGAATTATCGGAAATAAATTATTTTTGGTGCTGGTAAGAGAAAATAATTTATTTCGTATAATTCTCGTTTAATTTTGAATCAATTTCATCGATATTTTTTTAAGGATTATATATGTTATGTAGAATCACCCTAACAAAGCCTAAATTTTGAAAAAACGTTTCAATCACTTTTTATTCATACTTTTATGGATGAAAAGCTCGGTCGGTAACTGTTCTACTTTAGAACTCTCTTAAGGAGGTACTGTTAAAATTTCAACCTTCAATTTGTTATGTACTTTAAAAACATTACCATTGTCATCATAGGCAAAGAAATCGAAAACATTCTTTCGATGTTAAATGGAAATTTTTCAGTAATATAAAAGACATCGAGGTCAGAAACCTGTAGAAAAAGCCATAAATGTAAAATATTTGAAATTAAAAGTACCATCTGGAATATGCTCGAAGAGCAGAAGAAGATATAAACGTTATTACAAGAATGACAACATCGTATAAGAAAATCGCTGTTAACATCGAAAACGTCATAAACCCGGTTGGGTCATTTTTTATTAAAGACCCACATGTAAACATCTGTTATTAATTTAATCCATTATCATCATCATTATTATTATTATCGAAATTACAATGATAAAGATATGGAGTAGATATCTGCCGGCAGATAATTCGACACAACTTCGATTTATCAACATAATCGAGTGCAAACTTATCCATCGACAGATTTACAGAATTGGATTAACATTTCCGTCAATAAAATTACGCAGTACATATTCCGAATGAATAATAAAAAACAATTGCAAGAAGAAATTCACTTAAAAATGGAAGCTTATTTAAAAAAAAAAAAAAAAAAAAAAAAAAAAATGTCGTATATCATTTAAAGATGAAGCGATTTACCCGTCGGGTAAGTCGAGTGCTCGCGAATTTCGTATCGTCAAGCTATACTCGATAAATAATTAATGAAGATATATAAAATCGAAGCGGATCGATGTTCGGCTTAAGTACACCAGAATGAGGATGGTAAAGTTTCGTCAAATCTCGAGTCATCCGGTCAACGCCCGTTCGACGCCAATATAACGCGATATTGCAGGATTCGAGCGATTGACTCGCCAGTACGGGGTATATCATGCATATTCAGGCGATCCGATAGAGACGTCGTCCCCCGGCCTATAAAACGGGCTTAGCCTACTGTACTCTACGAATATTCGAGAGTTTTACGCTAGACAAGTGGGATAAGTTATTGCATAATAACGAGGCAGCCGGATGGTAATCTTGTTACACATTTTTTCGCCCGCCGACTCCGGCATTACCATAGTGTTTAAAGTAGAATAGGCTACCTTAGGCGTGTTGCTTCGTTAAATAGGGGAGCATCCGGGCCGGAAGTGGAGTGCGGGGCAATGGCGGCGGACGCCTCTATAGGAGCGGGCTTGTATGTACTAAGGCCGTACTTAGGCATGCAAAACGTACTGCACTTTCTGTACTGTCATCTCGGGCTTGCCACGCGAAGAGTGCAGCGGGCGTAAGACTGCGAATAAAAACCACTTTTCAAAGAGCTTGAGGGACGCCGATCTTCTACCTGGCAAAAGGGACGTGGTGCGCTCATACGCAGAGAGAGAGGAAGACGTAGAAAGATATAAAAAGAAAGCGAGACGGGTATATTATCAAAGTAAAAGAGAATCCTTACATTAAAATTTTTCATGGAAATTTATAAGAGAATTCTCGTTCATAAAGTAAAGATTGTGATCTTGAAATGAAGCTATTCGCGTGTGTTTAAGATTATTAACGGGAGTTATATGCATGAGTATTGTATCCAATAATATTAAATGTTATCGAACAATAGTGAACTGAATATATTATATGTTTATAACCAAGATTTGATAGGACATGTTCAGAGGTAACAATGACCAGGAACTAAAGTTCACCTTATCGAATATAAATCACTTTACGGAGATTAAAGTTGTTTCAATAATGAATACAATATACTTATTCATATGAAAATGCATATATATATATATATATATATATATATATGGGGTGTTCCATATCAAATCCCTGATGAAAATTTGAATGTATGGGAAATGTACGGGGGTCCAAAGTACATCGTTCAAGTGTATCTAAGATGTACCATAACTGTAATTTGGACCAGTTTATACACTTTTTTAGACATATTTTTTGATTAATTAAAACTTTTACATATGTGTAAAAATGCTATACAGGGAAGGATCCCTGTATTACCTACCTAACTGCAACAGTCAAATTTAATATAACATCTAAAAAACTGAATATTTTTTCATTTCATTTCTACCATTTTTCTACAAAAAAGTGATAAAAAAATAGTCACTTGGACGTTGTTACAAATGAAAAATATCAATGTTTTACGAAATTATTGTTTATTTGACAATTTCTCTGCATTCCGTCATTTTCGGTATTTTCAGCGTTTCACTAAAAATTATGATGTTAAAAAAAAAAAAATTGTCCAGTACATTTTGTATATATTTTTTGACGAGCTTTAAGTTAAAAATATATATTTTCAATTTCAATAATATCATCAAAGTGAATTTTGCGAAATTTTGGGTATATTTTTAAAAATCTGAAGAAATCCTCAAAAATACTACTTTTTCTTACGAACATGTTAATATAGAAATGTTATTAATGTTAATATTAGGTTATATTTTATTTATATTTATATTGCTTTCTGAAGAGGATCCGCACTTTGAATCGAAAAGTCATATTTTAATTTTCATTTACTAAAAGGACTGTTAATTGTTTTTAATTTCTCTAGATTCCAGTCGCAGTCGTAAAGTTTTTAACAATTTTTTATTAACGTGTTATATAATGAAAACAGCGTCAACTAAAGAGAGTATATGAGAAAAAACACATTAAAAGTGATCGATAAAAATGGATTTAGGACCCATAAATTTTTTATTTTCATCCTTAAATATGTCAGTCAAAAATTATCGAAAATATTTTTTTTTTTCATTTTAAACTGTAAAAACAGCATCTCCGTACTGATAAATTTTGACCAATTTTATAAAAGAAAAAAAGGAAAACCTTGCTAATTGTATTATAAATTGGTTGGGATGTTGTGATTTATTTCAATAGTGCCATTTGTCGTCTTGATTGAAAGTATTTTTTTCAAATAGCGAATATTTTAAGTTTGATTGTACTTTAACCCATTAAGTCCCAAAAAGGCAAAATTTGTATCTTACGTTTGAGCTCAGGAAACTTTGTGAAAAAGTAAGAAAATCTTTTGGAAAATACCCAAC